>JAQIWS010000089.1:0-59915 GCA_034696085.1 Stigmatogaster subterranea
TTCACAGTTTAAATCCATAAGAGCTGGTTAAAAATGAAAAAGATTCACAAAATTGCTATGAATTAATTTTTCTTATCATACTGTACTCTACCTTGAGCATAAAGTTGCAGCGAAAACACTAATAGTAAAACTGGTGCCCACATTATTCCTTTCCCTAAAAATTAAAATTGTTACTATTACTAACACAGTCCAAATTCACTTTTAGTCGCATTCAATAACTTCACCAAAACTGAAGACCTGATTCTGCAATAGCTGCACGTCAATAACACCATGAGTTACAAACCACTGATGTCGCTGCTGTGAAAATATAAGGTTTTTTCCCACAGAGTTTCTCGCACTCAGTGAAAGAATTGCACTAATTACATCTCACACAACCGACGTTCCAGACTCTTTACTTTCCCTCTTACCACAAACACAATTGTTTACTTAAAAACTATTCAACTACAAAATTCCAGATTTTATTTCTTCGGCAATAAACTAGTCATTAAAAGTTATTTGTTGCTTCGTTCTATTTTTCACCATCGCACATTATTTCTTTCTTTACACAACCGAAACGTCAAAATTTGTTGCATTTGTGACTCATGATGAAACTGACGAGGTTGGATCACGCGAAAGGCTTCAACCATTAAATAATTGTGAAACTACACATAAATATAAAATATAGAATTTAGTTGTCGCGTTTTGGTTCAATTAAATACTAATAACAGTTTTATCATTCTCTTATCTCGTTTTTAAAAATTAACTTCAATATTGCATTTATCGTCTCTGATGATTTAGAGATGGTAATAGATGCCACGAAACGAGAAAATATGTTAAAGACAGGATAGATTTCCAATTGCTACCGAGTAAACATTGGTTGACGCGCAGACAAACTTGTCACGTTGAAACGCGCATTGTACACATTCATTACTTTCCTAGTTTAAATTTAAATCTAAAACACGCGATATCACAAATTTATCAGAGTAACTTTATTCAGGTTTAATAACCAACATAATGTACTCTTTATTCGGTATTTCATCTATTCATCACATTTGAAATATTTGACAATGTCATGTTGTTTCTTTGACTCCTCGTTAACTTGACATGGCAAAATCATGTACAATGATTGAATCAACAAATACTTTGGAAATTGCCCAGCTAACAAGCATTCACAGGTATTCTTGTACGGACCAGAACCCCCACACCACATTCTGATTGGATAATCACCCTTTAAAACAAATTCCAAGCCACTAATATCCACTACATCGGAATTAGGTTGCGTGGTACTGACAAATTTGACTTCAAAGTTTAACCACTCAGCATACAAAGTGCCACTTTGCACCGGTTGCTTTTTTTTTGACTTTTGAAGATTTATTTCTAACAGCGGTGTCTTATCAGCGTGCCATAATTCTTTACAATGCTCGTTACTCATCCAATCTTTGATGTTGATCGGTGGCATGCTTGTTTTAGCAAAACTACTAACAACTTCAGTTTTTTTTTCCGTTGGGCAATTTTGAGGAGTGATTTTCCCCGCTGTTGCAGCTGCAGAACGAATCAACTGGAAAGCACTATAAAAAGATAAATAATTAAATCATGTACTCGACAAACTTTTGTTTAAATTTACTCTTTTGGTAAATCGCAAGTGCACTCCAGTGTAAGATTATGATATGTTATGCGAAACTTATGTTTCGCACCACCATTCGCAGTTTTTTTACTGCAAACGCTGTGACCTACGGAACGATTAAAGTTGCTTATGCCGTGAACCTTGCACTTGCTACATGGGCTTAACTTTTCTAGCGTATATGGATCCATACTAAAAATGAAATGATTTTTGTACAATTATTGTTACTGTACTTTGAATAATTATCGTTAAAGCATTTTACTTCTTAAGCAATTGATTGACACATCCGATGGCTTCATCGACTTGAAAATTGCACAGTTCACAGTTAAAATCTGGTTAAAATGAAAAAGATTCACAACTTTGCAACAAATTATTTTTTGTTATCATACCTACAAACTGCGTAGACAGTTACAGCGAAAACACTATTAACAGAACTAGAGTCCACATTATTCCTATTCCTGTATATTAAAATTATTACTATTTTAAGTCTAGTATAAAATCTCTTATTTTAATCACATTTAGTAAACTTACTTAAACTGAAGTTGATTCTATATCAGGCGTAACTCGAATGACACTTGAAAATTATAAATCTTGCCACATCGGCATTACCGCTACGAAAGAAAATATTAGTTAATCATTAGCGCGTTTCAGTGCCATTCACTAAAAGATAATTAAGCTAATTAGGTCTCATAAAAGCGAGGCTGCAGACTCTTTACTTTTCACTCAACCAAAACACAGTTGTTCAAACGATAGTATAAAATAAAAAATTAAAAAATCAACTAAAAACGTCCAGATTTCACTATATCAGAAATAACTAAATTATTCTATGCATCATTTCACTTATTCCTACTTTTTTCTCTGTATTACCCAACACTTAATCAGTGTAATTAAAATAATCCGCTATGTTGTGTTGGTTTTGCGAATCCTAATCAATACCAGGTGCGAATATTTCCAGCTATTAAATTAACTTGGACCTTCACATCACATACCTTCGGGCTATCATTCCGTCGTAAAGATGTACCTTCATTAATTGACAGTTTTAGTTTACCATACTCGCTTCCGCAGTGCATTTAAGTGTTATTAATGGTTTATCCATGCAGCATACAAATTGCCTTCTAATGACGACTGCTTTCTCAACGTGAACCTTGACTGGCAATGATTTATTCCATGTTGCCAGCAATTGTAAATCGGGTTTAAAAATAATTATTGAAGACATGAGCTTCATGTTCAGGAGCATTCTATGGAATCATGCCTTCTGTCGCAGCTGATTTGAGCCAGATTAATTCACTTGTGCTAAATAGAAAAATATTTACAAAATTAAAATTTACGAAATAAATTCAAATCTTACGTCAATAGAAAGTTGAAAATTTTTCTCTTCAATGTCCCTCGAGTGAATTTGCGTTTCCATTGCTTACCTTGCCTTATCTTGGTCTTTTCAGCAATAATCGTCTCGTTTCTTATTTAGCCTACGATTCAAATATTTATAAATAAAGTTTTTAAAAGCTGTTTACCTCGTTTATTAAATTGGGGCAATAACACGTGGTATTTATTATCGAATTTTGTGTTTAATTTTATAAATAACTTTTTTCATTTTCATATTTTTTTGGAATGGTCAACAAATACACTTTTTTTCTCCCTTAAAATCATTCCATTTTAACCTGAAAATCAAACTTAATCACAACAAATCAATTAAATAAAACAAAAATTAGTAAATCAACATTACGACGACTTTTCTTCCTAAACTCTAATAAAATTTAAATACAGAATTTTTCTTCGAAATATATTTCTATACAAAATTCATTCACCCACTTGCTTCAATTAAATACTAACACTATTTCCTCCATTTTCTCCTCTTGCAACTTGAATATTGCACTGGATGAACCAGAATTTTTGACTTAAAAAGAAAAATCGAATTAGCATTTAAATCCATTATTGCATTCATACATGCGGCAAAATAATACGCTTCAAATTCCACATCAATTATACACAACACAAAAATCAATCAAACATTCAAAAATTCTTTCTCTGGCCCTTTTTTAAAAACTATTAGTTTCTACTTTAATTCAAACCTACATTCAGGTACGAAGATCCACACAAAATGTTATTTCCCCCATTCCAACACAAAATTCCTTAAGTGCATTATGTCTTGCTTTTATCCTTTTAAAAAATCTCTACAAAAAAGAGAAAAAACAAACCATTAAGATAATTAATCATCTATTGAAACTTTTTTATCTTCCTCGTTATTTTTCTCATTTTGAGGAAGCGTGTTTGAAAAGGCCTCTGAAAAATCGACCAAAAATCAAAAATTTAAAAATAAAACTGCATTTTAAACATCACGTAAAAAGGGAGATAGAGATAAAGAGAGAGAGAGAGAGCGGTCTAGTACATCAAATATATCGAGCTAATTTGCGTGGGTAAATTGACTCTAATAAAATCCCTAAAGACACACGCCATCCTCATTTGACGATACATTCAGAAAAAAAATGTGCTCAATCATACAGTGAGAAATAATTGAGAACAAAATGTGTATATTTCGAAATATCAACTAATTTTTTTTTTTATGTCGTTTATGTAAATCTACATCTGAGTGCACCTGAGAAAAACAATAATAATAATTAACCCACACACAAAAAGACTAAAAAACAAAAATACAAAGTAAAAAATACGGTTTTAAATTCAAAAAATTGATTAATAATTATTTTTTTTTTAGTATTTTATATATACATAAATATTCACATTTTTTAAATTTATATTTTGTTTGTAGATCTAAAAATGAAAAATTAAGAGATAAATGACTTAAAAAAAAAAAGATTTTTATCCTCAAGCACTTCCAAGATAAAAGAAAGGGGAAAGGGTTGAGTTTCTGGATTAAAGTGACAGTTATCAAGAATAAAATCGAAGAAAAATTATTATTTCATCGCACAGATTGTTCGTGAGTAGAAATTGGACCCAGTCAATCTCCAGTGTGTCACTTTATAAGAAACGATGCACACTAGAATCCGAGCAACTTTGGAAAGGCGAACACTTTTCTTTTTTTAATTTTTACTTTAAAAAATTAAGTAAACAACCTTAAAAAAATTACGCCTTAAACATCACCAACACGTTTAAATTAATAAATAACAGCTGCCCTTTTGAGTACAGAAAGGCATCGAGACGAGGATGAACCAAACAAAACACCGAAAACAAATCACTAAATGATGGGAAAAAATTATCGATGGATTATTAATATTATTATATTAGTAATTATTATTAATATTATTATTACTTTTAATATAAATGTTATTATTCTTCTTCGGAAAACCGTTCACTGTAATCAAACTTAGTCTTTTGTCAAAGAATCGAATGAATTCTTCTTGAGAGATGAATAAATCCAGCAAAAGTCTTTTGTCATAAATTTTTCTTTAAAAGTTGTTCTTTTTTTTAAATATAATCAGCATTTATCTTGTTGTATTTTCTTTTTAAGAAAAAGCACGAAAACGTAGAACTTTGAGCGTTGAACGGACGCAAGGTCAACACAGAAGACTGCAACCGGGCAAAAAAATTTCTTTTCCTTTCAGTACAAGTACACTGCGTCCCTTAAAACTTTTTCTTATACTTTAAAAAAATTCAAATCACCAAAAAATCTTCTTTTTCACAACGAACATATTTTTCTCTCATTTTCTCTTGGTTTTAAAGGGGCGCGAAAATGACGTTTTTCTAAGTACCTGACGCAATATCAGTACGATTTCCACTTCACCGACAAAATATTTGCGGTCGCCGAGATCTTCAAGGTAGTCACTGGCGCCTGCAACATCATCACTTAATTTAACACGGTCCATCTTAATCCAAATCTAACTACAAAATCCACTCATGCATCTACACCAACACCATAAAACAAATTGAGCGTACTCGAAATTAACCGAGTTACGTTAATTACGCATTAACGCAATGGTAACCGTATTTAAACCATCGATATCCACTTTAAAACTATTTTTAGTAAACGAAAACTATACTCACCAATCATACCTTAACGGCGTCGTCGTGTCCATACTAGTTATATATGGCGTGCGAAGTGATGATTTGTCCAAAGCTACATCATCTCCGTTGCTAAGCGACGAGAAAAAAAAAAGATAAATTGAAACATAACATTTGTGTAATTAAAATACAAAAATTTATTAAATTTCACCTCGGTGGACCCGGTAAAACCCTAACTCTAACTTTATCAGGCGATGACGAGAATCTCGTTTCCATCGTTACCATATTTGGTTTTGGTGGTACTTCTGGTACCTTTTTTAACGTTTGAGTACCTAAAAAAAAAAAAAATCAAAAATTCAATTATTTATATAAAACTTTTGCTAAAAATTTGTACAAATTTTTCAATTACCTGAGAAGTCTAAATTGTTTGTGTTCGTATCGACCATAGGGGGCGGTGTTGGGGCGGTGGGAATGGCCACTGGATGACCAGTGCGTTGCAATTTCCCATTAGGACTCGGGAAGCCTGAACAACGAAATTAAATAGCAAGAGAAAAAAAAATTAAAAGAAAAAGTAAAAAAAAAATCACTCGATGTTCAAACAAGCAAATTCGTAGAGCGAATAATTAAATTTTGTTTTAACCCTTGCTCAGGTGCAGTTGTAGGGTTCTTTAGCGAATTTGAAACCGGTTGAAAATTAAATTCCTCGCTTACGCGAGAAAAGGGGACGTATACTCCCATCTGCGTTGGGTCTTTGTCGGTCGCGGTTCCATTCCGACACCCTTCAACTACACCCAGTTCCCTCTTCTATAATACGGTGGCACGCAATCCAATTTCTCCGTGATAAGAATTCAATATTCCTCACGCACTTTAAGGCCACAAGCCCCAATTAAGATTACGAGCCACGAATTGAAAATGACAAACAGCAGGGAAAAATAAATAAATTAAAGTTCCACGGATTACAAAAAAATAAAACACCAACAAGAAATTAAGTTAGGTGAAAAGTTTTCACGTGTTGTGAAAATATTTTTAAGACGAGATTACGAGTCACTTACTCTGCAGATTAGTGACTGGAGGACGAGAGAAATGCTGCAAAGCGTGCGCGTCAGCGTCGTCGAGTTCCTTCAAAAAATTTAAAATTTAAGGTTTACGAGAAAAAAAAATAATGGATTAACTTCAAGATATTACGATTTTTAATTTTATTACGTTTTGAGTAGGCAGCAACGGTGGAGGAGGATCACACACCGAATTTCTTTGACCGAACGTCTTAAATTCGGCGGACGATCGTAGATTTGGTAGATGGTACGTCGGGTACGGAATGGACTTTTCCTGAGTGTCTGTTGTCAAAACAAAGCCACAACGAATGGTAAATGAATAAATAAACACAAAATTAAGCGAGAGAATTAATAATATTATAAAATAAATAAAGCCAAAACAAACAGACAAGCGAGCGAGCAAGCAAATGAGTAAACAGAACGTACAATTTTAATTACAACACCACTTTTCCGGTTTCACATCACTCCACCAAAATGGACCCCTTCGCCTACCTGATCGAAGAATGGTTCCATCACAACTGGAACGGTGGCGTTGCATGTACGCAAAGCTACTGACAGTTGAGTCGGTGCGGAGACAAGGACGGTGGGGTCCATTTTGCGAAGAATTCCCGTCCATGCCTTATTTTGAAAATTGGGGGAAGTTGACATTTTTCATATAATTTAAGTGCACTTTAAAAGCAGTTGTGCTTGTAAAAATGACTCAGCATAAAAAGATGTTTGCAATACTCTTTTTTTTGGTAATCTTATTTTCTTGCTATTTACCTTTCATCTTGCGAGCGGCGTTTTCTCGTCGATTGGCGCAAATACACATCACGCTCAATACGAGAACGACGACAAAAACCAACGCCGCCACAGGGATAATGATTCGAAGATCCAAATAGAAAAGAATTCCCCGAGGATCCTCATGCACGGTGTTGTGTGGAGACACTACACACAAAATAAAAGAGAAAATCCGATAATTTTACTACGTAAAATTAGCTTTATAAAACCAATTTAGTCGCTGTTTTCAATCCGTTTTACTTGTAAAAAGTAATTCACCATTTTGAAAAAAAAATTTAATACACAAAAGGAAGATTAAAAAAAAAATTACAAAATGGTAGGGGGGAAAAATAAACTCGAGGTCGTTTACCTCCTTGACGAGAAAGGGTAATAAAGTCGTAAGTCGCCGTCGAGGGCCCAGCTCCATTCTGCGCTGTCACGCGCAGTAGATAGGCGGTGCCGGGAGTGAGATTGGGAATGACGAATTTTTGTTGTTCGGCTTTAAGGTCATTGGCGATGAGCCGCCAGTTGGAGTTGGCATTCTGCTTGTATTCCACCACAAACACCGACACGGGACACGCATCTGAGTGCCACGTTTGCAGGTTGAGTGTTATGTAGTCAATGTCCTCATCTATAAATTCTTCTTTGTCCGGAATGTCTGCAACTAAATCGACATTACGAGAAAGGAAAGTTTTCCTCTTGTCAAGCAGAAGCGACAATTTTTAAAAATTGAACAACGGTGATTAAAAATATATTTTCAACTGAATCGCAGCATTCATTTACACAATAAAACCGCATGCAAATATAATTCGAAGCAATTTCAGGTTTGTCACTATTTAAACAAGCGGTTAAATTCGTTCTCACTTATATTTAAACTTTTTGAAAAATTCAGTGTTACAAAACTGCTTTGATTTAAAATGTCGTCAATCAAACGCGTTAAAACTAAACGACCAACCAATAACAATTTACTAAAAATTTAAAAAAACAAAAACAAATTTGACTACTTAACTTAAAACAACAATAACAAACCAAAAAACCCAAAACAGCAATAACAACTTTCCGTAAGAATCACAAAATCAACAAAAAACAAACTTTCTAATGGAGCTTTCGCTCGGATTGTTTGCTTCTAGTCAAAATAAAAAAGCGATACCACCTACTCGTGCCATTGGTGGAGACAGTGATGACATCAGAGGGAATACCGGTGCCAATTTTGTTAAAAGCCGTCATATACATTTGATAGTGACTGCCGCATTCGAGTCCACTGAGCGTGTATGAGTCGGAATCAGGAGCCAAATCTCTTTGTTCCCAGTGACCCGATTCTCGCTTGTAATTCAGAGTGTATCCTACGAACAAAAACGTCAATTTTAATAATAACCGACAAAATTTCCAATCAATTAATCCCACACGACGTTTCACACATCACACACAAAAAAAAAACCATTTAAAAAAATTAATTTTTTCGTTCCCAACGTGAAAATGAAACCAGATGAAAAAGGAGAAGGAAATTAAAAAAAAAAATGAAGGCGGAAAAAAAATTGAATCAATATAAGAATCCCGAGATGACAAGAGAAATCAATCACGAATGATTTATATTTGGGGAAACTCATTTATAATGTTCGGTAATTAATGTAGACATAAAAATCTCGTCAATTTCGTAGTGTAAAGACAAGAAAAAATCGTTATTAGGATTGAACGCAATTTATAGAATTTTTTTTTTAATCTTGACTTTTTCTTTTTGTCTTTTGTAAAAAAGTAAATGTTAATTTGAATGAATAGAATCGCGAAGTCTTTGGAAAATGTTTGTACATTAAAAAATAAAAAGAATAGGAAATTACTTCTGAGTCAATTATAGATTACCATCAAAAATTGAAACGAAAGAGTTTAAAAAAAGATGGTTGAAAATTAAAAGGACCATTTTCTCCTTCTTTTATTTTTAGGTTTAAAAAATTTAAAATCAAAGAAAATTAAAAATTTAAATAGACTAAGGGGAAAAAACTCTTCAACTATTGAGAAAAATTTAATTGCACTGCTTTTCTACAGCAAAGCATTGATGATTAATGAAGAGAAAATATTACACAAGATGTCGACTATAAAATCGATGAATCTAGGCCTTAAAAAAAAAAAAAAAAAAAAAAAAAAAATCAAGTTTCACAGTGAAATAAATTATTTTTTAAAACACTGCATCATGAACAAAAACTAAAGTGGTTTCGAGCACAAAACAGCAGTAAATAATATACACATTTTTTTTCAGCAGTTTTTAAAACCAAAAAAAAAAACGAAAAAAAAAAAATTCTTTTTTCTTCTTCTTTTTCACCGTGAATAAATAAAGTTACCAAAAAAGTGGCATATTTTTTACCCTGCACATTAGTTCCGCCGTCAGTCTCGAGTTTCCACTCGAGAACGATAGATGTCGCGGTAGTCTCGAGGACATTGATGATGGGCGCAGACGGCGGTGCTGCGGAGTGAAAAGATCGTAAATTAATGCTCGATTTTAGGGTTCCATTTCGAAGGTGGCTAGGCTAGTAGAATAAATATCACGTTACGACGGAAAACTCACGTGGCCCTATAAACTCCGTCGCCCGGTTTCACTTTACTCGCCCCGCTTGGCCCTTCTCTTAGTCACAGACACGCGCTGACGAACGCTAGCGTCGTGTTCCCCGTGGACGTCGACATAAGTCGAAGAAAATCGCCACACTAAGCTCCGGAACCGTTATTACGTTATCCAACGTGCTCTCGAGTTTGCTAAATTGAACTAAATCCACTCAAACGGGGTCCGCAAATTCGCGAACTCTTTGTCGGCGTTCTAACTCAAACTTTTAAAAAATTTATTTCAAGATTAAAATTTTTTTTCATTTAAAAAATCTTCGAATTTTTCACACTTTTTTTTATTTCCCCCCTTTTACGAAGCTTTAATTTATTTCCATCACCGAAAACAATTCGTCGGACTCAAATAAACACTAACAAACGCGAGTTCCTCGAGTAATCCCAAATGATCAACAAAATGTTCTCCGGGGACTCGTTGCTATGGGGACTCAGGGGGTCCGCCAAGAAATTCACCGCACTCATTCACTCATTCATCTAGTGCGTTCCTTTCTTTTCCCCCTGGAGGAAATTACCTGTAAGAAGGTGGGCACGCAATTAAGTGCCCGGTGGCTCATAAACCCCCATCAACGTAGTGCGAACTACTGCCGAAATGAATTCATTTAGTGCGGCAATCACCACGGCCGAAAATTAGTTGCGGATATTGACGCGTGAGGGAGCCACTCGTTTACGGCGCAAGCCCGCAACATCCCCAACCTGACCTAACTCCGTGAATTACGATCTCCATCTAGAAGAAAGAGAAAGAGAAAGCGACCATTTGCAGAAACGCACTTGCCTGCTTTTGTTTCTACGTTTGCCAATTAGGGAGTCCGCGCGTTTGTATTTGCAGTCGGACGACGTGCTAATTGCTTAAACCTCATCACAAAATCAGAGGAGGAATAGGCGGGAATAGACGGCTTCTCATTAAAACTCTTCCCCGTAGTGAGGAAAACTCGACGACTTATTTAGTCGTCGCGTCGGGTCTCTCTCTCTCTCTTTGTCCTTCTAATTGATCGATTTTTAGAGGAACCTCGTGATGGATTGTTCCGCTTTGAACATCTTTTCTCCCCTCTCTCCTTCACCCCTTTCTCGCAGGCTAACATTTGTTATTACCACGGATTTAATTTTTCGTGTTTCATCAACACGCGCCACCCAGAGGCAAAACGCGCAATCTTTTTCCAAAATAAATGACGTCACGAGCGATAATTAGCGAAGACGAAGAACGATAACATCGATGACACGTGTAAACCCGATGATTAACTACAATTTTTTTCCTCGCCCTCTCCCCACTAATTTTTTTTTTCCTGAGTAAATACAATCAACAACTCAATTTCCTTATCTCCGACTGCCTGTCTCAATTTACATTTCATTCGACAGTTATTTACCAAACATCCTGATTTTTAATTTACCAGCCCAAAACGAAGTCAGCGCACTCTAATTATTTTATTTTTTTCCTCCTATTTTCCTATACTTAATCTCTCGTTGAGTTCATTAACACTCGGCACTGACTAATTATCTAATTAAAAAACTTTTGTCAATTACTCCGAACCCCAAACAAAAATTACCTCATCGATATAAACTAACAACAACACAACACCCAACTACCAATTTCCCCCTTTAAAAATAAAAAATTATCAAATAAACAAAACTCACCCAACCGCCCACTAATACAGTAACATCCTCTCATCAATTCCCCAACCCACGCAGCGTTCATCGTCGAATAAATTCCACCCGTTTAATCTATACTTGATTACTCGATTGATTATAACTCAACAACAACATCCGTTATAACTTAATATAACCCAGGATGTCGATTTTTTATTTTGTTTTTATTCCAAGTGGATAATTACCTAAAATGTTGACCACGTAAACAACTTGATCATGCCCGAATCCATTTTTCACTTGGCACGTGTAGTTGCCCGAATCGTTGCCTTGCACGTTTTTCACCAACAGAATCCCATCGGGAAGCACGCGCAGACGTTCGTTTTCCTTCACCACTTGCGACCTATACGAAAGAAAAACAACCGCAAAAAATAAAAATAAAAAAGAACTTTTCTTGCGAGCGCGATCAATGAACGTTTCTCCATTCGAGCGCCCGAAAGAGATTCCCAATGCAGCGCCCCTCGTTCATTACCCAGTCCCCTCGAAAACAAATGACGGAATCAAGCTGGCAACTCTCCCGAGTGGCCGACCTTTCGCCCTCGAGAACGTTTGCGTTCGTGTCGCGCAGTAAAACCCAATCCAAGGAGGAACTTTCGGCAATAAACAAACGTCGTCCGCAATTTTTATCATCCGTGACCAGCGCCGCTTATTTAATCTCGATTTCTTCACTACGATTTACCGACTAATTGTACAGTAAAACCCCGATAATTCGAAATTCCGGATAATTTGAACTCACTTTTTAAACAAAAAGTATGTTTCTACATACAGTATTTATTACTGTAGATTGTGTGTGTCATTAGATAACATAAGCGAAAATATTGTATCACGTGCAGTTTTCGTGCAGTAAAATCGCACAAAAATGTATCAAAACTCCGATAATTCGAACTGCCCTTGGTCCCATTATCCGGGTGTTATTGTACATATTTTTATCATTCACATTTCATTCTTTTACTAACTTAACTAGTTAAATATTTAACTCCGACGGAATAAATCAAACGAAGCGTATGAAATTATTATAACTCCAAACGCGTCATTGCGTGCGAGTGACTCATTACGGAAATTCACGTCTAACGAACGCGCTTCGCATTTTCAAACAAAATTATTTATTTATGTTATGTGTTTATTTTTTTTCACCTAGATCCCTGGATTGGAGTCCAAGTCCAAGTGCGATCAGGCGGCGGATTACCGACTGATTTGCATAAAAGTCTGATGTAAGTTTTCCACAGCGTTGTTACGATACCGTCAAAAGCTGCGATCCTCGCGGGAACTAAAAATAACAAACCATTAAATAAAGAATTATTATTATTATTATTATTCTTCGTTACGTTATATAAAAAGGTAAAGTGGAAATTCATTTTTAAAATTGTAAAAGCAATAAAAACGAGTACTTTAAATTGGCTTTTTTCGTCTCGCTCCACATTTATATCATTCACTTTACGTGTTTATTCTCTCTCGTTTCTCCTTCACATTCATTTTCTCTTATTTTCCTTGTAACCTCGTGCAACCCCACAAAAGCCAAACACACAAACTGCTTTAACAGTCGGTCTTAAGGGCGCTTTCGCGTCTGGCGCGTCGTTTCTCGCTGACGCTGGACTTTTTACGCCCGCGTTATTCTGCAAGGCCGTTGCGAACAAAGACACAGTCGACTAACAAATATAAACTGAATTTATAAGAAAAACAAAACCGAAAATTTTCTGCTGCGTCGGAAAATAATTTTTTTTTTTTTGGAATTTTTCTTGTATTTTTCTTACGCAGTGTCATTTCGTATTTTTCCTTCTATTTTTTAAGTGGGGAAAACGATCAATATCTGATATTGAAAATTCACGATGACTCAAGGACTATAACATCTCGTTATCTGGTTTTATTATGAAAAATGGTTTTGTTTTGCCTAATCTCCATCGACATCGTAATAAAAAGGAAAAAAAAGAGAAAAGACGACGTCAAATTTGTTTTGATGTCGATAAGATTTATTTTTTTTATTGGATGGATATTACGCAGTTAAATTTCTCAAACAATCTTTAAAGTAGACTAAGTACAGTAAATATACTGTACATACATACTGAAAAACGTACTTTTCTCATAAATAAACATTGTAGCATGTCAACCTGAATTTAAGAAACTTTTCGGAAAACAAAATATATTAAAAATGGTAAATTTTATTTTTTTGGATGAAAAATCTAAACTCGTCATTTGCTTAAAAACCAAACAACGACGCATCCGATTTTAAAATCACGTGGATTTAAACCTGAACCAGTCAAATTCCACCCCAAAGAAGAAGAAAAATTACCAAATTCATAATTACTAATCTCATAATTAATGTTTTCCACGCTTAATCAACCTAATTACCGAACCAAACACAAAAATCTGACTTTAACGTAATAAAACATCTAAACTCACAGAATGAAAAAAAGCACACAATCAGACCGAGAAAAACACAATTCTCATCTTCTCACCAAACTTTGAAGAAAAAAAACTTTGAAAAAATTTAAAAAACGATCATCTTTGTCAAAAATAGAAGCGTAGGCGGTTTTAAGAGGAAAATTTCGGCAATGAAGCGTAACCAAACTCGCGCGGAAAACGCAGCGAAGAGAGTTAACTTGAAAATTAAAATTACATTTCACGCGTGGTAGCAATTCTCAAGCACGAAAGCACAAAGTTAAAGCCAACCTGTCTACACACAGACACACGAAGCAAGAGCTTGCCAATTTTCACACGACGATTCACATTAGCACACCGAAAACATCACAGTTCGCCACAAATAACCAAACGATTCATTCGTTTCCCGACATATTTTCCTCGAAACAAAAACAAATTATAAATTTTCCGTGACAAATTATCACTTAAGTCACCTGTGAAACGACTGATAATTTATACGCTTACTAATTTTTTCCGCCTTTTTCAAAGAAAACCGTCAACGTTTTGGCAAATGAAACATTAATTCTCCGCTAGGAGCGTTAAACCACAAACATTTTGAATAACAAAGCCAGTTAACGTGTTTTCTTTTTAATTTTTTTTTTTTGTGAAAATGAAACAAAAAAAAAAATAATAAAATTAACGTTAATGACAAAAAATACATTTTGCATGAGCCGACGTTTTTTTTTAGCGAAGGGCTGAAAAGGGAAAACTCAATTTGTTGCATAACTCGGCGGGTGGCTCAAACACGTTGCTATTCACCCAATTAAAATACGATCGCTAATTAACTACACGGGAACAGGGAATCCTTGGTCGGTGCTTCGTGTCAAAACCTAGTCGAACGAAGCCACCAAATTTACAATCTCCTAAGACGCTTGGAAACGTGATTGATCAAACCTTCTAACTACAACGTCTTCCAAGAAAATTTAAAAACAGTTTGATTTCTAAGAAATTTTGTTTAAAAAAATGGAGAAAAACACACCTTTTTCTATAAACAGGAAAAAAAGAGGTAAAAAACTCTCATTATGCAGCGTGGTCGCCTGCTGAGTGTGCGCCATTTCCTTTTATTTCAATTTTATTCCCTCGTGTAAAACAGAGTCTCAGCGTCTTTAAATACTCCGCTCTTACTAACTCTACCGTCTAAGATTTAAAATCAAGACCCGACACATAATTTATTCACGTTATCAGACTTAACGAGCTCATTGAAGTTCAGCACTGGCGGCGATGTAGCTAGTCAAGTAGGAAACCCTGCAAATGTTGACATTCGTTTTCCACACAAACGTGCAGATTAACTCCTTCAATTACAAGATTCATCCGCTTAAAGCTTGCAATATAACCATTTTCACGGCGGGATTATCGATTTGTTGTCCCCAAACGGGGTTGCTACGCTGAATATTTCAAACTTCGATTTCTTTTAACTCGCCAGATGGCGAACGTTTTCTTCAACTGGTCTCTTAATGGAGTCGAAAGAGTGAAATACTCAACTCTCCTTTAACCCATCGGCCGAATCCAGCAAAAAAAAAAAAAAAAAAATGAAAAAAAGGTTGAAAAAAATACTTTTCCTTTCACTAGTCACAGTGGAAGTAAATTGCCACTCTACAGCTTTCTTTCGGTCGCAATTTGAAAACGCATCGACGAGAGAATTCGCTCCGGTGGACGACGCCCTTCTTGCCACTTTCCCGCCAATTTCCAACTTGGGCGCCCGGCAATTGGGATGCAATTTGTGAGCGGGCCAAACGTCGACCTGCTTTTTCTTCCTCTTTATTTTATTCTCGTAATTCTACGACCTTCAATCACACCATTTAAGGAAGGGCGACTCCTGTCGAAATAAATTTCCAAAGACATTTCCTGTCGACAAATAATTTTTCTTTTCGTATGTTAAAATCACCCTTTCATTTTCTTAACGACTTTTTCCCGTCACACTAAACCCATAATTTAAAATTTTAACATTTTTTTTGTCGACTTCATCTACAGAATATTTACAATTCCGCGTATTCATTCCTTCGTATTTAATATTTAATTCTACACGGAGATTAAATAAATATATCCACTGACCCCAGGAGACGAAAATACTTTATGTAACTTTAAAAATAGAAATGTAATCTTCCGAACAAACATTTTAAATAATTACTTATAACCCGACGCAATTTTTGTATGAAAAATTTACGTTATCATCCAACTTCCATTAAAATTTAGTACTACGCACAAACAGACACAAAAACACACACGCAGAAGACGACTAAAAAATAAAAAAAATAATAAAAAAGGGGAATTCCAAACTAAAACTCAATTATTTTTTCACATTCCCCTAACACGAGAAAACAAAACCCCCCAATAACCCTCCAGGTATCCAGAACTTTTCCCCCTCTTCCATCTGCTCTATTCCATTGCTGTTGATTGGCCATTCTTTTTTCCCGATATCCTCTTCCAATTGATCGAAAACTCTAAAAAACTTACCCTTCTACTCTTTCCAAACAAAAAACTTGCCAATTCCAATTTTTTTTCACCTGTATACTTTTCTCTCAACACCCCCTCAAAAAAAATTTCCTTTTTTCTAAACTAAACCAAACCTACAAAAACTTTAAATTGAAAAATTAAAAACTTTTAAAATATTCCTCTACCAAAAAAAAAATAAAAAAAAATTATTAAATTCATTTTCTTACCCATCGGTCCTTTCGGTGCTTCGGACACCATTTTGGAACGCGGGCTTTCACCAATCATAGTCGCTGCGGTCACCCAAAATTCATACGCTTGTTCCGGCTTTAGGCCCGAGATTTCGTGGTAGAGGGCACTCGGGGGGACAGTGTGCTTCATGGCATCCTGTAAGTATAGGAATTAGTGAACGTGCCTTGTTTACAGACTTTATTACGTGCTCGAAAGCACGAAACAACGAGAAAGACGGCATTCTTCTACTGAAAGACTCATTAGTAAATCGGGTGACACACCGGAATTGTCCAACTTCTTCACGCAAGACGAGTTTTGCGTGATAAAAGAATGCAAATACTCTGCTTTGTCTTTTTTATACTTCTTTTCACGTCGTTTTCGAGTTTAATCCAAGCTCATTTTCATCGTCGTATTTAGTAAATATTTTTTTACACTTTCAAATTTTATCTCTAACAGAGATGTTGACAGAATGTAAAATAAAAAGGAGAACCAGATTGTGTTGTTCTTTTTATTTCATCTTCTTTTTTTTTATTTATTTATTTTAGAGGTTGGTATAAAACTCAAAACGAAACAAAACAAGACTCGAAGAAAGGAATAAGAACTTAAACACAAAAAAAAAGAGAAAAAACAAGAGAAAACGAAGAGAAGAAAAAAAAGAGAAAAAATATAAGAAGTTGCGAAAGAAGAAGAAAAAGGAGGAGGAAAAGAAAGAAAAAGAAGAAGAAAAAAATTGCTAAAGTCTCTCGGGCGTTACACTGTTTTCTTCTATTATAATAACCAACTTGGCATATTGAAGCAGGCTGGAGACGCCACGGAGCGTGCTCTTCGCAGATGACTCGTCGAAAAAGAGGAAAATAAAACAGCTCGCCGCCTTCTTCGCAATTACAGCCACGGGGAAAGACTTTAATAAGCACGAGAAAGAGAAAGAGAGAGCGAAAAACGAAAAAAAAAAAAAAATAATATAAAACTAAAACCCGTACACCAAGACCAAATACCTCAAAAATTCTTCTTATGATGAGAATTATATTTGATCTAATAAAAACAAAATTGTCTAGTCACACCAAAAAAATAAAGCAAACATCTAACCCAATAAAACCTCAAAGCAAGATACTTTTAAACCTCTTAAATATCCCAAACCCGTCATTAAAATTCACTACCTGCGATTTTATCTAAAAAGACCTCGATTCTCATTAAAGCGCTTTAATCACAAAATCCCTCGCTAAACCGTCAGTCGTTTTTCGGCTTTGCTGGTTGACACAAGATCGTTCCGCTGTTGACTTTATACTTAATCGATGCAAACAAAATATTCCCAGCCACCAACCAACAACGGCTACATTATCCGACAAGAGAACGAAAACAACTACGATTCAATTAACCATTCCCTTTCACGAAATAAAACTACAAAAAAAAATTTAAAACTCAAACCCAACTCACCTCTTCGGCGTCGTCCTCGTGTTTGGCATAAACGTAATACTTGGTGACAACCCCGTTGGAATGCAAAGGAGGTTTCCAAGCGACCAAAACAGATTCCTTCGACGCTGGAATTGCTTTCACGTCGGCGGGAACGTCGGGCACTGAGGAAGAGAAACGGATTTTGATATTCTTTACTCAAACCCTACAATTAAAGTCAACGGTTTCGCAATCAACGGTCTCGAATCTCCGTTATAAACCGACGCCAAGTGTCATCTGCAATGTGCGTTGTCAACCCCTCGCTTGATAAGTTCCACTCAACAACACCATCAACGACAAGCTGCTCTAAAGAGTGGTGTGCACCGCCTATAAAACTGAACAGTATCATAATATTGATCCAAAAACGGTGTCAACAACATTTTACGGTTCGGAGTCATCAAAACAGCCGAAAATGACATCACCTCAATAACAACAAACCGTCGACGTAAAAATTCCTTTTTAATACTATTTTTTTTTTTTATATACATATACAATATTGGCTGTGTTTAAACGAGAAATAGAATATTCCACGCACACGGCAACTCATTTCTCATCTTTCACTTTTCGCGAGGAAAAGTAAAACCGAAAAGCATGCCAATGAGAGCTATAAATATCTATAAAAGAAAAAGCACGGATAAAAAAAAAAGAGCAGCAAACGCTTTAAGGTGGTGGTCACTTGATTTCCCACCGCTGGACTTTATAGTCCACGCATCGATCATTTAATAGCGAGTGTGGGGAATGTAAAGATGGGAGAAAGCGGGTTGAAAATGGCGACCGCGCATGCACAGTGGCGAATATTTCAATCTCCACTCGGGCGTTAATGTCTTTGTGCACGTGGGCGATCTTTTCCCCCTCCGCAAGGGCGTCGTTAAGAACGTGCACCTGCTTACGTGACACCCATGTCCCCGCGTCGTCGAGGGTCCCGCGCGTAAAAAATGATGAGGAGGGGGAGAGAGAGAGAGAGAGAGAGAGAGAGAGACGAGAAAGATAGAAAAGAATAAGAAGGAAGAATAGAAAAGGGAGAAAGGGGAGTAGAAAAGAGAAGGATGTGATTGGAAATGCGTGCCACGATCGCAAATCACATTGGTAGCTTTTATAGACGCTCTTCCTGAGGGAGGCCGTATTGAGAATGAAAGGGAACTTGTAATATTGAGTCGCTCTTTCTTCCCCGCTGCGTTCTATTCACGTATTCGAGCCAATTAGATCAGAAAGGATGCGAAGGGCTAAAGCGTCTAATACATTTACGACGCAAACTGGCGCGCTTAAGTGAGTTTGGTTGCGACATTCTAAAATATATCCTCACAATGGTGAACGCGAGTTGGACCAATTTTTTCCTTTTTCTATTTCGAGGTTTAAAAATTTGGTATTCTCGTCACGTGATTTTTCGAGACGGATAGGTAAATAATTCCAGCAAAATAGAAAGCTTTCAAGAATCCTTTCTCTTTGCCAGACGCACGTCGTTGACACCGTAGGGCGTTAATGCTTTTTTTGATCTTTTTTTTACTTTTATTTTTTTTTGAACCCTTTCCAAATACGAGAAATTAAATTTTCACCAACTCACCGTCATCCATCGTTCGACAGAAGACGAAATCGCTAGGAACGCCATCTCCCACTCGAGTGAAGCCGACGACACGCAGACTGTAGTTGGTGTATTTTTCCAAACCGTGTAACGTCGTTCTCACTACCGTCGTACTTTTAAAATCGATCGGATTATCATCTTTAAAATAAAATAAAAAATAAAAAAATGAGTTTAAACATAAAAAAATAATTTCGCACACAAAGAAGTTTATTAGTTTACCTAAAACTTCATCAACTTTAGCGTAAAATACTTTATATCCCCGCAAGATGCCGTTGATCGAGTGGGGCGGTGGAGATTGCCACGTGACGTGGATGCTCTGCGAAGTGAGGGTTAAGCATCGAATGTCTAACGGGGGTTGACTGGGAACTGGGAATGAAAACAACAATTATTAAAACCACATCGAGCACGCTGACCGCAACACGGACGCTGCTCTTACACCAAATCTAATTGGCTAAATGGATCTCGTTGGGCCTATCTCTCATCGAACAAACGCGCACAACTCTCGCCGAATTAAACAGGAGTCGACTAATTTTGTCGTTCGTGTCAAATTAGCGAATAAGACCGACGCCATTTCTGATCTCCAAATGGGAAAACATACTACGCATTCCACCGCGTTTCGCGTCGTCACTTCATTACACCCCTAATCCACAACCAATTAATTATTTACTACTTTTGCTTTTGATCGCAAATTTCCTGTTTATTTATTAAAATGAGACAAACTCATCATCTCCTAAAATTCCGCTCCTCACTCAAAACCACTTAAACATTTCATTTTTCCATTAATTAATCCACACTACAGTTATAACTCGAGTTACGGCGCCCTCGACTTACGGCGATTCGCACATACGAACGGACTTATTAATACTATTTCAAGCTACTGTCAACCAAAAACAATGTTTAAACATTTTACGTGATTCCCCTATGGTGGAAAAATAGAAGGCGTGCTCTCGCGCATGTTCCTGTGACGTCGTGCGCGATTCCCTTACTACTGGCAATGCAATTTCGAAACCACGTGATCGCACGAGCAACGTCACTCACGTTCACTTATAACGTTGTACAAGCACAAGATATGACTCCGCTTGTGATGTGCGCAAACCAGCCTGATTTTTGCCTCCCAAGTGAGCACACCTTCTATTTTTCCACCGTGAGGTAATGTGTTCTAGTTCTGGGGACGTGTTATTACTGTATACTAAAAAAAAAATAAACTAACCCTAGAGACTTACCATCTTCCGACGTCATAACGAGAACTTGTTCGCTCAAAGGTCCACGTCCCTTGTCGTTAAACGCGGCGACGACGACAGAATATTTAGTAAACTTATCCAAATTCCCGATATACGTAGTATAATTATTATCATCTCCCTCTGGAAGCTCGACATTTTGGAAAGTAAACGATTCCGACAAATCCAGACGCGAGTAACCGACAGAATACCCACGAAGTTTCCCGTGCCATAAATGTTGTTCCGGAGGCTGCAAAAAAACAACAAAAGTCTTAATTCCAGAGAGAGGCGTAAAATTACTTCAAATTATCCGCGACAAGCGAGTGAAAATCCTCGCACAATTTTAATCTTTTCTTGCTCCGCGGGTTACCGCACAATCGGCAATTGATTGGCGTAAAGACGGCGAGTGGACAATCAAAATCTCGCAGCGGTCGCGGCGTTTGAAGGGGAAACTCAGGGGTCACCTTGACAGCGCATCGTTTCAATCGACGTTCAATTGCGCAAACAGAGACAAGACGCGCGACTACAGTAAATCTAAACACAGAAAAGCACGGTGGTTGGCGTTTCGCAGGGTCGAACAGATGGCACCCGCCACGTTTACACTCGCCTTGTCCAATGTACGCTGCAATGGTTCGCGATGCGGGCAATTCCATCGAATTCGTTCAAGCTGCACTCGCCCGATTGAAGCAGATGTTTCCTTTAAAACTTATTGTAATTCAACAGTTTCCAAAATTTTGATTCTCAACATTTTCCCCGTCTAAATCCACTCGACCGTGTCGTGTATATTTTACCAATCCATCATATCTATATTATTTTCGTGTTTTAAATTTAATTTTCCTAACTCGCGAGTACATTTTTCGTAGAGTAAACCAATCACAAAGTCCAGCGAGCGTCCATTCTTATTGATACAAAAGCCGAGTGCCGACAGATAACGTCAAAGTAGTGACGCTGAATCCTCTACAAAACCATCAAACGCGACCCATTGAATGAAGCAGGACGACTGAGAAGTTCCCTTCATCAGTGCAATTTCTTTTATCGTCCCGAAGGAGATGGGTGAAAGAAAGAAAGAAAAGAAAGAACGCGGAATTGATTTCTCAAAGGAGATTCTTATTGAGTGGCGGCTAAGGAAAAAAGAAAAGAAAAGGACAAAGAATAAAAAAGAGGGAGACGAAAAAATATCAAAATACTAAGTTAAAGAAAGAAGAAGAAGAAAAATTCCTGAATACATGACAAATGGAAGGGTATAAAAAAAATACGATCGGAGCCGTTTCAAAGCGCAGCTTTCGTTTTACTTTATGTCGAGGAATTTTGGATGAATAAGTAATGAAGTTACTCGATCAAAAAGGATTTTTGTTGTTGTTGTTTGTGAATAAAAATCTTTTTTGGGGAAGAATGTTAGTTCAAAGCGTAGATGCTTATATAAACAATGTTACCGATCCTTTACGGTCCATAAATTATATAAATTCATTAAATTCCCCCCTTTGACGATGATTGATGTTTGAATCAAGACATTTGCGCCACCCGCGGACAACTTGCGCGCCTTTCATCGGTGGCAACGCTGCTAACAAGTTTGTGACAATCTCGCGAGTTATGAACGTGATTTACGAAACGCCAAGAAGGGGTGCACGAACGGTCCCTCACTTAATGAAGGCTTAGGGCTTATACTTTGAATTCGACAGAGCTGGAGACGGGATCAAACCCGACGGCGAACGCCAACTTGGCTTAAAATCAACAGACGCCAATCGATCTGCCAATGGAATGTGCTTTAATTTCGTCAAGTCGGGAGGGAAATGGAAATGCCACCCATCCCATAATCAAACAAAAAGGGGGGAGAAAAATAAAAAAGCGAGGGGAAGAAAAAGCCAGAAGGAAAGAAAAAGAATAAAAGATATTTTTATGGATTAGAAGTTTTTTCCTGAGGACGAAAAAAATAGAAACGAGGTTTTCTTTCTTGGTATTTTCTGTATAAAATTAAATCAGAACTAGTTTATAAATAATGAATTACCCAGTTTAATCCGTGGATTTGCAAAACGTGACTGGATTTTACAGTTTTCAAAGTGCACGCGTCAACCTTTTCCTTCCGTGAGATTTTCTCAAGACGTTACAGGTCACTGCAGTTGATTACCATATGGAAAGTAGTGTCTACCAACTCATGAATTACCAATGAAAATCGATCCCACTTTCCCCGACGCGCCGCAAGATTCTTCCAATACCACTTTACTCACCGAACGAAACGAGGAAAAACGGAGAAAAAGACGTTGGTAACCAAAAGGTTAACCCGCCACCAAATTAATCTCAAACACAACACGACCTCGTGGTCAAACCCGTTAGTCGCCTTCAACTGACCACCCGCCTCAAAAAAGATTAAACGAAAGAAATTTGTCTCGCTCTCTTAACCCGACATTCCTCCATCAACAACCGTCTCGAGTTTCATTACATTTAATTTGTACTTACTTAATCCCCGTTGCTGCGTTTCGCAATTCAACTCGCGTTTGGACAAAAATAAAAACTTTTATTCCGTTACTTCAAAATTAGATTTGAAACAGCGCAGTGAACCCAAATTCCAACATCGCGTGCATTGGAATCCAACCTCCTCCCGCTTGCCCAACCAACTCAACTCCATGCCTGGAGAGCTCTCTTTGAAAGTCACTTTTACTCGCGCACTTAACACAGATCAGCAAAGGTCAAGTTGGTTGAAAACTCACCCTCCAGCGAACGACCAACGTATTGGCGTCTACCGCGTCCGCCTCCACATCGAGCGGGGCACCGGCGGGAGCTGCAACAAAGAACGCCAAAGGTCACACGTCTCAGAAACACGTCAATCAACGGAAAAAGAGAAGCAAATGCGTAAAACGATCTTACCTTCTTCCTTAGTCGAGAAACTGACGAAATCTCCGGGGCTGCTAAGTCCCAGTTCGTTTTCGGCGAACATTCGTAACTGGTACCGCGTCGCCGGTCTCAAACCGTGTAAAGTCACGTTGGTATCTCTCCCGCTGACCGCTAGTTCCACCAGACCATCCTCCCATTCTTCTATACATAACGAAACAAAGTAAAACAAAAATATAAATTTAATTATATTTCTCATCTCATCTCTTTCTCTCAAAAATTCCTTTCCGAGTAACACCAGGAGTTTCCCTATATATAATGGAATTCAAAAATGGCCACACGCACGAACCCTTGATGGATGGCCATACCGCACAACTCCCATTTATCTTCCTCGCCAAAATTCGCCTTTTACTTTTTGCACGACTGATGATCACTCAAACTTAAGCTTCTCTCGCCGGTATCCAACATTTACGTTGGCACCATCTGCGTTCAAGTACGAGAGAGAGAACTACTCTCCCTTTTTTCTCTTTAAACTGTCTGACAGTTGACTGCAGATCACGAGATATTTTCTTCTCTCCTCAAAAAATATACAAAAAAAAAAAAAAAAAAGGTAAAGTAAACGTTATGGTACCTGGTCCCTGGTTATATTCAATGACGTATTTAATGATACGGCTGTGTCCATTGAAGGGAGCAGTCCAGGTCACTTCAGCAGTTCGGTTTCCGATATTTCGGATGTGGATATCGCGAGGGGAATCGGGTGGCTCTTAAAGAAAAAAAGAACAAAATGACAGATAAGAAACACGTCTCAGGAACAAAAGACATTTTCGTCTTTAAGGTTAAAAAAAAAAATAATAAAAAACAGAAAACTTTTCCACCAGATTGAAAAGTACTAATGAAGCAGCAACGTGTCTACGATGACAAAGGACAAAATACCAAAAGATGAAAGATTTAAGAAAAGAAAAATAAAAAGTATAAAAATAAAGAAGACAAGCCAGATGGGGACGAAGTCTCGCGAAAGCAATTAACGGGGTGACGTGAGAACAAGCCGAGAAAATGTTTTCGTCGAAATTGGATGACAACGTTCCGCAATTAATATTTACATCGAGCGCGGAATATTTAAACAACCTCGAACGCAAACGTTTGCGTATATTTACTACGAGAAAATGTTGCAGAAAACAAACTTGAAATGAGCCACTGGGCTACTCGACCATTAACTCCGCTTCAGTGACGGCAAATCTAATGAAGCGTTGTCATCCAACGCGAGTACAGTTGCTTCACAAAATGGGTTTCCTGAGGGATCTCTTATTCCGGGTTTCTGCCGTTCTCCCCTTTTCCTTCCGATGGTGTAATTCGGGCTGAATAAATCTTCATTTTTCGCTAACGGTCTTCGCAATCACCGCAAAGTACATTTGCCTAGTCTCTAAATTAAGCGACCGACTCGTTCTCAGTCTCCCAGGTCGCTCTTCAATGAGGGTAATTAATGCGCTCGCGACACCAAACGATGAGTCGTATGTTTGCGTTTTCAAATGGATTCGCACGCATTTCCACGACGAGAATTCTAACTTTTTTTTTAGTCAAAAATATTCCTTCTAAAAAAAAAAAAATAAAAAAAAAATTACCAAATTTATTGACGCTCACAATTTTCGCACGCGTTTTCATCTCTCGAATCTCGTAATTGAAGCGATTACTTTTTTTTTTTAGGGGTTAAAGAAGAAAAATATTTTTTAAGAGTTAAAATTTGAAGAAGAAGAAAAAATTGTTTGGTGTTAAATATTTGTAGAATGTAGCAATTTTTTGGCGCGCGTAACTTGATTTAAGAAAAACAACAACTGGTGTGGTCAATAAAAAGAAGGGGAAATGTTTTTTGGGGGCAGTAAAAGTGAACAGAAAATGGTAAATGGTAATAAGCGGGAAAGATAACGAGTAAGAAAAGCGTAAATCAATATTAAAAGTGGAGAAAAACTCGCGTTCGCAACGTTTAAAAAGGAAGAGGGTAAAAATATTTAAACGAGCGTCTCCATTACTCTTCGTTTCATACAAAAATTGCTGAATTCATAAATTTTTTCTGTTCTTTCTTACTTCTTACTTCTTTTTTAAGTTAACAAACAAAATTTTTAAGAACTTTTCTTAAATTTCTTTTTCAATCTTTAAATCTTCGGTGACCACTTTAATATTGAGGATTAAATAAATCTCTAAGAAAAATAATTAAAGAAAACCGAAATGTAATATTAAATATTCAAAGAAATAAAATACTCGTAAATGAAAAACCGGGAAATTATTTTTCTTTTTTAAAAACTTTTTGGTTTTCTAAAATCTATTGCGTCTTTAAAATTAAGTAAGATGGATCACGTTATATCCGAAACGACCATAAAAAAAGTAAAGAAATACGAAAGTTTTCCTTCTAATATTTCCGGTTGAAGACAAAAGCCGAATTCACGAAGAATACTAAAAATGTAAGCAATAAAATTCAAACCTCGAGAAACGGAAAAAAACCACAAAAATCAAGACTAAAAAAACAAAAAACCACAAGTTAAAATCGATTTCAGGGAACACAAATATTCAAAAAATTTCAAAAACAAAATTTAAATAATTAAAAATAAAATATAAAATTTTTGACATTTTTAATCTTACCAAACACCGTAATCTGCAGATTAGTATCGTCACTACCATAGATATTTTTAGCGACGCATGTGTAAAGTCCTGTATCAATCCTGGTCGCTTCCATAACCGTCAGATCAGACACGGTAGATTCAGGCGGAGACTGCATTTTATATCTAAACGTCGACAAAACGAAAAAAAAAAAAAATAGATATTGGAAAAACGCAACTTGAACGAAAAAAAAAAACGAAAAAAAAAAAATTTCGATCACTTTAGTATGACAAGCGTCTCAACTTTGTTTATTTTTTAGCGAGGAAAAGGGAGGTAAAAGAAAACGAGCGAATGCAAATTGACACTCGACAAGGAGTTTTTGACGGAAAACAAAAGTCTCGCAGGAGAATCGAAACAAGGCCGTTAACTCAGCGTGCCATGGAAACGCGTGCATTCATTCGAACGAGATTCGACAAATCAAGTCTCGTGGTGCCTCCCTTTACCCCGCAATTGCATCTGCCACGTTACGGATCAATTTGCAGCGCCGATAAATGGGTGCCCGGTCCACTGAGCACAGGGAAATTGGCCGACGCCCTGCCCCGCGAGAATCGATCACGGTAGGCGTTCGGCACGTGGGTGGGTTACACACGCCACTCTGCGACTGATTCAGGCGTACAAACTAAGGTTCTGCTCATTTTCTTGCATCGCAAATACCCCCCAACAAGATTTATCCACGTCTCTCCATTCCCACACCGTCTCGTAAAAATCTTTTCTGTTCCAGTACTTTTTGTTGTCAGGTGACAAAAACCTCAAAATGTCGAAATGGGAGTTAAATAAAATAAAATAAAAAAAAAACGTCGACCGAAAAGAATCATCTGGATTTGGCAAGTGACATCTCCCGAGCGGTATCGTATCTTATCCGACCAATCCGTGGCCTGGCCTGAGATTGTTTTAAGGCCGGCTAATGAGCCATCGCCCCCGGGGGAGATTTCGTAGTGCGTTCTGCTCGCCCCAGATAACGCTCGAGCGCGATCTATACTCGAGTGGAATCAATGAGGAAAAGAACTTCAAACTAATCCCCTCCCACCGCCGACTTCATTATTATGCATACGAAACGCGACACACGCGGACCCCTAACGTGGATCGCGTGTGTTTTCCTCCTACCGAGGGAACACTTAGTTGCATTAGCATATTATCACCACTCTCGTGTTCCCCTCAACGATGAAAAGACTATGTAAGTGGGTTTCGCCTCACCAATCTCTCCTCTCAATCGCCTTAAATAGCAGATTATTGATTGTCGAATACCCTCAACTGCAAAGAAGGAGCTTAAGATAAAATATAAGTTGTAGTAAAAAAAAAAAATCTAATAAAAAATACAAAGGAGATGATAGGTTTTTAAAAAAATGTATACTTAAAAGCAAATCTTGTTTTTCTTTTCAATCGCTTAATTCTTTGAATTGACAATTTTCTCGTCTTTAATAATTTTAGTCAAAGTTAGACTTCGCCTTTAAAAAATTTTTTTTCACGGTACCATTTCAACGCTCGGGGTGTTGGTGATGAAAGTAAAAAGTAACCGAAACGAAAAAAAAAAGGTTTAAAGGGAAAGGGGAAAAAAGCAACTCGACATCTCAAACAAAATCATCCCTTCTTTTATCAGTTCGAACCACTCCTCGAAGAAAAACACCATTAACGAAACGCAGAGTCAGTCCGCGTCGGAGTGCGGAGACGTAAACAACCAGGGAATGTTTACCTGGTGTCCAGTAGAGGGTCCAAAGTGACGCCGTCTTTTTTCCACGAAAAAGTCATAGGAGAGTCCCCACTGGGTTGACACTCGAGTCGGAATCCTTCACCACGTCGAAGAGACTGGTTAAGAAACTTGACGTCGAATCGTGGAGGGACTGAAAAAACAGGAATTAAGTTAATGAGAAAGACATTAGTCAGCAAGAAAAATCAATCCTGTTAAAATAAGAGTACAGTACCTTGAATGGTGACGTGGACGGCTGTGCTGAGACCATCGCCGATTCCGTTAGAGGCTTTACAAAAATAGTGGCCTCCGTGATATTCCTGCACACGTGCGATGATGAGACTGCCATTGGACAAAACGGACACGTCTCCATTCGTCTCGACGGGTTCCACGTATTCCCCAACAGTGGCACCTGCAATTTAGAAAATCCCTTAAAAATTGCTTACTCAGAACCGACTGAAATTGGCAATGTAATTTTGTGGTCACCTAACTTCCTTCAAAAAAAGAAGAAAAAAAATACAAAACACACAAAATTTTCGGTAGAAAGAGTATACTATAATATCTTATATATATATAACTTCTTTGATAAAAACATTATTCAGTAGATAAAGCCCAAAGATCCTTGAGTTACACGACACGACGAAAACCACACAAAAGTAAATTTTATTTGTCGACATCGCCAAAGCAATTTCCTTTTCCACCTAATACACAATTGTTCTTCGTCGTAATATTTTCTCTCCTTATTCTTTTCTTTTCTTACCTCATAGAAATATAACCCCACCCTAAAAAAAAAACCCCCCCAAAAAAAACACGACGATATCGATCTAATTCGCTCGAGTAAACAACTCACCTTTACCGTGAGCACAGAACGCCGTACACCCACCCACACACACACAAGGGGTAAAAAAAATAAATAAATAAAAAAACAGTCTCAGCTCATTCTTTACTACACTTTAGGGTGATATTTGTTTTCTCGTTTCTTTTTTCCTTTTCCTCCTCCTTTGTCAACGACGCTGTCAGAACGCAATTTTTTCCTGGTTTATTTTCAGCCGAGTTTACACGTCTACAAAAGCAACAGTTGAAAATTATCCACAGAGTAGTGGTCATTCATTCTCATCGGAGCTTTCACTCACCTCGAGTCGAGAGTAAGAAAAGTAAATGGAGCAGAGACGACAACTCGGAATGCATCTCAAAGGAGAGAGTTAGCTCGGAATGCTGCGCAGCCATCAAGGCGAAATGTCACGCGTGATTAAAATATGTGGGCTTTGGTGGCTAGAGATGCGTCCCTCATGCATACACCGCACCACAAACATCACGCTGTAATGCACACTAAACTTGTACCTCCATTTACTCACTCTCAACTAAAATAAACTTCATCTACCATTCATCGCCTCACCCATCTCCCCATCCACCAAACTTTGAAAACTCTCGAGAATTTTGTAAATCAATTTTCCAACACTTTAAAAAGAGAAAACCCTCAAAAAAAAGGCATCATCTGGCGGTTTTTTTTTTCTTCCCTCCATCGTAAACTCCAAATCACAATCATCCAATATATTATTTAAAAAAAAAAAAAGAAGAAAGAAAAAACTTCAATCTCGGTACTCATTACACTCTCCAACGCCCAAAAGGGAATTGCAACACAAAAACCTCTCCAACCCACGCAAGATGGCGCTGCATCATAAGCTCCATTCGAACTAAGCCTACTTGGGAAGTAAAAGTACAGTAGCAAATGAAACTGAAAGCCAAAGCGTCTCTTCCGAACGAGGATCAAATAAGGAGAGTAAAAGAAGATGTCTCTGGAGAGATTTACCCCTCGGTCACTAAATCCGCTTTGATGCTTCGCCGTGAGCAATGTCCACTCATTTCATTCACTTTACAGTGTACACGAAGAATCTTAGCCCGTACAACTCCTTTTCTCTTTTATACTTGATGTCCATCTCTTTTCATTACAGCCATTACTTTGGTCCAAACGACCGTGGGAAATAGGTGCGTATAACGTTACAATTTTTTTTCCTCTTCCCTTCTCTCCTCGACAAATGCCGATGCACGTCATTTTGCTCAGACGCCATGATGGTAATATAATCCGACCAGATCCCCTTAAGATCAATGCGCCAACCGTCCCAGAGAAATCTTAGAGCGACGTGTCTTTGATTTGCCTAACATCGCCGTCCGAGCGAAAGAATCCACTTCTTCAAACGGTTATAAAACTTTCATGTGGAAATCGCTCCGACGATATTTTTAACCGACGAGCGAGGAATAAAAAAGGATGTGGGGGAAGGAATCAGCAAGCGCTCGCTGCACCTGGGGTCCCATTTCCCTCTTTCCGCCCATTTATAAGAATGCGCAGACGAGTGTTAAGTGGCCTATTGGAAAGCGAGAGACGAGGGGAAGCGGACAACGTCGGGAGAGCCGTTTCGAGACGTATTTTTACACTCGTACTGCGATTGAGAAAATATCGAAGACCGAGAATTTATGGCCGGTGTTATTTAACGCGGAAAAATAGTCCTCGGGTATCAATGTAAATCTCGCGAGAGTCGTCGTAGTGAAAATATAAATAAAGGTGAAGTGTGTTTTAAAATTTAATTTTGAGTCGAAAATAATAAAAAGAAAATTGAGATGGCAGTTAGTGGAATAAAAAATTAAAATTTGTGTAAATATTTTAAATTTTTTATTACTTAGGGAGGTAAGGTTTGAGGCTAAATTAATGAATATCTCGTCTCATTAAACACGAGACTAGGTTTTTCCGGTTTTAAAAAATGCAAAAATATCCACGGGAACCTCATAAAATCAACATTTTACCCGAAAAACTAAAATGTTGGAAAAAATCTAAAAAACTAATAATTAAAGAAGAAAAAATAAAAATTTCCATAGCCTGCTGACAGACGCAGATGTTTGCGTTTTAGTAAAGTTCATTCAATTCCAGTTGACTCGACAGACTTAATTTACCGTGTAGTGATGCGAAACTCGAACGAACCACTCAGCTGCACATGACTCGCTTATCCACACACACACTCACAGACCAAAATCAAACCGAAAATTAAAAACTCAACTCTCTTAAAAATAAATAAAACTCCTGATTTACCGTAAACTCGACAAAGCAGTCGTTACATCGACATCTGCTCGGTTTCCTTAATTTAATCTCCATTTACACTATCGATCGAACCTCTTAGCGGGGTGAAACAAGAAGGGGTCTCGACGGGTGTATTTCTACTTACCTTGGGTTTTCATCCAGGTGACCTTAGGTTGAGGAAATCCATCGGCCTGACAGTCGAGTTGTAAATTGTGACCGAGCAACACGGCTGAATCCCTGGGCTCCATGGTCCACCTGGGAGGCACTGCAGCGAGAGAAGGCCAGGTCAGGGATCATTTCGTTCGGAGTCGGCTCTCTCTTCGTAACCCCTTGAACTCGGATCACGGGATCACTCATTGAAGATGGGAAGAAATAAAATAATGAAAAAATAAAATGATAAGAGAAAAAAAAATTCTGTCATCTTTATCTCGTTTGATTTTTTTTGTCCGCCTACAAAATTGATAAAACATTGATTTTTGTTTCCGAATTTTCAAAATTGGTAAAAATTAAAGTAAACCAAACAGCCTGCAACGAATTTTCACTTTTTACGGTAAATAATTCAAATTTATACAATTTTCGAAATTGGCACCTTAGCAAATTAATTAACCGCCATTTACGTTAATTTTCCAATGCAATCAAAATAAATAAACTTTCCGCGCAACATCTGTTTGATTTTCCAAAAACGAGAATCCAGATTTTTCAATCTCTTTTTCTCCCTCCTTTTATTATTTCTTCTATTTTCTTTCCCATCTCCATTTCCTCCCCGTAAACCTCGTTCAATCTTAAAATGGCTCACGAGAGAGAGAGACGCGAACGTCGTGATACAAAACGTCGTATCAAGCACAGTCTACAGGAAAAAGTATAAAGGAAAAGGAGGTGAAGGAAAAGGTCAAGACAGACAACTTACCTGAAAGAGGCAAACACAAAATGAGCAACAGTTTTAACGGTAAGTAAATTCAAAATGGCGGAACGGGTAGTGTGATAACATGATTCGAAAGGGAAAATTTTTGTAAAGGGAATTAAAGAGGACGGGTTGACAATCCCCTTTTGATGTACGTCGGTCACTATAAACACGAAAATGATGCTAACAAGAAAAGAGTTACATTCCAATCAGGTTGATGTCCATTTATAGCAGCAATTATACGGCTTGGCTGTCGGGTATCAGGTTAGAGACTGCAATTTCTCCAAGGAATTCGATGGATTAGTAAAATAGTTTTGTTAAATTTTTTGGATTTAGATTTTTTTAAGATTTTTTAATATTTAATTTTTTCTTTTGGTAACCCCCGTGGTAAAAATCTTTTATATTGAAAATATTATTGTATTATTCTTTTTTCGTGTTGTCTGTATTTTTTTTTTTTTATATTAAATTTTTAAATTTTTTTTTTTCAGTAAAAAAAAAAAATCGTCGTTTAAAAAAGAGGAAAAAAGGATTTAAATATTAGTATTATACGGAATGTGGAATTGTCAGAAGGAAAAAGGAATATGTATATATAAAGAGAGTGAGGAAAAGATTCTAATATTGTATATATATATAATATAATATATATATCAAAAATGCAAAACAGTTCAAAGAGAAATTTGTTAGTATGAGAATATTGAAATAACTTTGAAAAGACATTGAAAAATTAAAAAAGTTTGTTCCTTTTAGATATATATAGATAATAATATATATATTAAGATATATATATTATGTTTGAAAAACAACGAAAAAATCAAAAAGAAAAACATATTGAAAACACCAGACAATATAGATATATATAATATAAAGATATTAAAATGTAATAATAATAATAATAATAAATATAGATCTCAACTACAAAACGTTCCATTGATCAAATATTAAAATGCAAAATTCAATTCAAGCCGACCAATAAAACTAAATCTAAAATACGTAGTGTCACTATATATAGATGTTACTTAATATATATATAAAACAGATGTCAAAAAACTACATCGACTTCAAGGCAAAAAACGGGCAGAAAAGTGGATTCAAAAAACGAGAAAGATCAAAACGGGCCAAAAAAGTGGAAATGTTCAAAATGCAGGCAATTATTTGCAAAAATTAACAAAAATCACTAAAAAAAAAAATATTGAAATCAAAGATAAAACGGGGTTAAAGGATTCCAGACTCAACATGCAGAATTTGAAAAACATGGATTTCAATAGTATTAAAGTGAAACCATTTTCTTATTATTTATTTTTGTTGTTTTTACAAAAACTTCAAAAAAAAAAATCTGCAGAGTAAAAAAACTTGTAAAAAAAAAAAAACTTCAAAAAATTGGTTTTTTTTAAATCTCAAAATTCGCTGTTCCACTTTAATTATATTGCCAAAAAAAACAAAATTCAAAATGTCACAGGGCAGGAAAAAAAAGCCAAAGCGGTGAGTGTATTTTTAAAAAAATAACTAAAAAACAAAAAAACAAAAACCCGAAAGTTTTTTCTTTATAAACAAAACAACTTTCGGGGTGGGCAAGTGTATTTACCGTAGACGACTAAAGGGGCGGTGAAGGTGGCGGTCGCCGCGTGGTTACTGGCGATGCACGTGTAATTACCGCTGTGGGAGCGGCTTAACGGGTCAATTGACAAGACACTGGAGTACTCGTCAAAGGCCCTCACGCTCACGCCGGCCTCGTTGAGCGGAAGGGGAACACCATCCTTCTCCCACCGAATGGCCAGGGGGGTGTCCCCGCGGCTAACCACGCACGAGACGCGCACGAGCATGCCGTCGAGCAGGTGCTCGTCTTGGAAAGTGAAGGGCACGATCTTTGGGGGGACTGCAAAACATAGTCCATCAGTGGATACAGAGCCAAAAAAGGAAGAAAAAATAATGGAAAAAAGGACGAAAAATAAAAAGTATAAAATTAAAGTTGTAGATTTTAGTTTTTTCTAAATGAAAAAACAAAAAACAAAAAATGAGGGAAATTTTTTTTTACGTAAGAGTTGAACTTTTTTGGGGAAGAGAAACTTGAAGTCAGGATCAACTTGGCCAAGACTGGTGATATATATAAAAGGAGAGAAAAAAGTAGATTTATATATTTTTAAAAAATATATATATTTATATATTTTTTTTTATAAAAAAATATGAAAAAATGTAGCAGTATGTAAGAAAAAACAAAAATAACTAATAAAAAAATGAATAAATTAAAAATGGTGGTTGGTTGTGGTGTAAAATCCAAGCAGGTTGGTAATATGGTATTTTGATTTTTTTTTTTTTTTGGTACGATTTCTTTCTTTCCAGTTTTTTTCCTCTCTGCATACGTCTCCCTAAAACCTTTCCTGTCTTTTACTTTTTTAAAAAAAAAACCAAAAAACAAAAACCAAAAAATCAAAAAATCAAAAAATCAACAACAAAAAACTCCTCTCTTTTTTTCCTTTCTTTTTGTTTGTTTTCTAAAAGCGAATATTTACGTGTTAATTAGCTCGTAAGGCCTTTACCGTTGACCACCAGCTCGGCCGTGTAGTTGACAGTGGCCGCCGAATTGTGGGCGAGACAAGTGAAGTTGCCACTATGACGCTGCTCGACAGATTCGATCGTGAGAATACTGGAATAGTCGTCGATCTCCCGAACGGTAAGTCCTGGCTCCTCAACCAAAGGGAGGCCATCTTTGGCCCATCGGATGGTGAGTGGAAGATCCCCCTGGTAAACTACGCACGAAATTCGAGCCAGGACACCCTCAAATAAATGATCACTTTGGAATGAGAAAGGGACGATCTTTGGAGCCACTGCGAAAAGAAACGGGAACACGAGGCTTATTAAACGGGACGCCCCTTCCTTCGTTGATGTGACGTCATCTCCGACGATGATGGCGGTTGGGTTGGTTGTTTTGGTTGGAAGGAAGGGGGATAATCCAGAATTTAAGGACCTAGGATTTAACGGGAAGATGAATTTGTTATTTTTTTTAAGAGTAGAAAAGGAAAAAGGAAACATATAAGATATATATGTAGAAAAGAGAAAATTTTTAGGAAGAAATGTACAATAAAATATATTATGATATATATATAAAATAGTATTTATAATAAGATTAAATATGATGTTGAATAAGAAATATGAGAAATGTTAAATATAAATATATATATATAAAAATAAATGTAATAAAAAATGACAGAGGACGCCAACAGGTGCTCGGGACAAGACAAAAGACCACCGCACGTGCAAACATAAACACAACAGCGTCCTCGTCAATGAATTGCACGGACAAAGAAACAAATTCCAATTAATAAATATATGGATATATAGATATATATATAGAATTAGTAACACTTATTTTTAAAATCAGTTGATAAAATATAAAACGAGTGAATATGAAAATTGTATTAGATTAAATTAAATTAAATTAAATCAAATGTTGCAGGTATAAAATACAATTTGTCAACAAATACGGTAATAAAAGCCAGGAAAAATGAGAAATATCAGCTTTTCTGCAAGGAATCATATATAAAATAAATGAAATGATAAATAAAATGGTAGAAATGAATTATTAATTTAACCAAAAGCAAAAATTTTTTTTTTTGGTTTAAAGAAATAAAATTACTGTAAAGGCAAAAAAGATAAAGAAATTCAATCAAGTGATTTTCAAAGTTGTAGACTAAATCCGATTCAAATATGGTAAATTTATCACTCAAACTTTGACATTTTTTAAATCAGATTTCTCTAACATACTTTAAAAACCCAAATGATATTTTGCAAATCCAATATTTTCTACAAACTTAAAAAAACAAATTATTGAAACCAAAAATTTTAAACCAAAAATAAACCAAACCAAACCAAATAATATTTCTTGATAACTGCAGAAAAGACTAAAAATTTAAATCAATTTTTCGAAAAATAAAAAATAAAAAAAAGTAAAAAGTCAGAATAAAAAAATAGCGGAAAAAAAAAACACGTAACCAAAAATATGTAAATATAACCGTTTTTGTAATCAATTTTTTTAATTTATATATTTTTTCAATTAATTTTTTTACTAAAATTTTTCTTTGATGTACGAATAATTAAAATTTGCACAGGTTCAGACTTGGACGACAAATTCACAGGCATAGTACGATGGGCACGAAACAAACACAATTGATCAAAACTATTGCCTTCCTCTTCAAACAACGAGAGGGAGAAAAATACGGCGGGATTTTGAGAACAAAATACAAAAACAAAAATTAAAGCGAAAACGCGCGCGTCACATAAACGGACGGGCGGACGGACAAAAAGACAAATTTTCTAAAGCAAAAACGAGGGGAAGGGGGGCATATACATATAAATATACATACGTATATTTATGTATAAAATATCAAAAAAAAAATCCCCCCTTCCCCGCAGATTTTCATTACTTCCAATAATTTTTGAATTTTTTTCTTCTTAAGAAAAATCAAAGACAAAAATTTTTTTCTCAACACACGCCAGACTGGTTTCAGACAAAATCACATATAAAAAACAAAATAAAAAACAAAAATAATAACAAACAAACACGGGAGGCCACACGGCAGAGCACGAAAATAGACACCACAGAATTCCGGGCATAGAGAAAATCGGACACGTCACATGATCACGTGTTACACAACGTGAACGTATATACATATATAGTATATAAAAAATAGACTCGGACGTGCACATAAGAATATATATATATATATAGGGGTCTTAAAGGGATTTAATATCTTTCTTTCACGAAAAAAACAAAAAGTCGTATCGATTTGTTTTTAATGCATTTTCTCATCTCTTTACCGTGCACCAGCAGCGGAGCTGTGTAGTTGACCGATGCGGCCTTGTTGAAGGCGATGCACGTGTAGTTGCCCGTGTGTTTGGACGTTACACTTTCAATGTGCAGTGAGTTGGCGTGCTCATCGTAATTGCGCGTGAGGATTCCCAGGACTGGCGGCAACTCTTCCCCATCCTTCAGCCAACTGAAGGAGATGGGAAGATCGCCCTGGGACACGGCGCACGTGATGTGTGCGCGCATCCCCATGTAGAACTGGTCGTCTAAGAACGCGAACGGAATGATTTTGGGCGGGACTAAAGGAAAAAAATAGAAAGAAAAACGACAAAAGGAGAGGAGATTTTTTTAAATAGGGAGCGGTAGATGTGACGGTCAACCATTTTGGGATTTAAAATAAATAAATAAATAACCTATAATAAACAACTCTCGCGCTAAAACGTGAACAACGTGATCGTGGAGCATCAACCGCTCCCCATCACCTCCAGAAAACAGGAATTAGAGAGCAGTTTAGAAGAAAAGGCAACCCGCTGTGTATATACATTTCTTATTTTTTTTTCAATTTATTTCTTTGAAGATTTGTTTGTCTCGTTTTTTGTTTTTTTTAAAGGGCCTACCATTGACGGATAGCTGCGCTGTGTGCTGCGCGGTCGCCGCCTCATTCGTCGCTATACACGTGTAGTTGCCGTTGTGACGCGGTGTCACATTGCTTATGCTCAGAATGCTGGAATAGTCGTCTAGGTCGCGCACGGTGACGCCGGCAAGCAGTGCCTCCTGCAGCGGGTACCCGTCCTTGGTCCAGCGCAAGGAAAGCGGCGCGTCGCCCTCGCTCGCCACGCACTGCAGCCTCGCCCGCATACCTTCGCGCACTAACTCGTCTTGAAACGAGAAGGGCGTGATTTTGGGAGGCACTGCAAGGCAAATCGATGGTCAAATTTTTTTCTCTGTTCTTCTTTTTTTTTTTTTTAATTTTGTTTTTTAAATCTCCAATTATATTTTTCAAACATTTTTCTGTTTACATCCAGACGCTATTTAAAGAACTGGCTTAACCTCGACCCTTCTAATATGTCAAGACCAAGCGTTATTTAAAGTACAGTAGAAGTCCAAAAATCCGGACCACTTGGGGATTTGCTTGCTCAGTCCGGATTTTCGAATTTTCCGGATTCTCAGATAGTAATTTTTAACTTCAAATTTAATAAAAAAAATTTTGGTAAAAATTCGATTTTAAGAAAAAAATTTAGTAAAACTTCAAATTTAAGAAAAAAATTTGGTAAAACTTCAAATTTAAGAAAAAAAATTTGGTAAAACTTCAAATTTAAGAAAAAAAATTGGTAAAACTTCAAATTTAAGAAAAAAATTTGGTAAAACTTCAAATTTAAGGAAGAATTTTAATATATTTTAAATTTGACAAAGAATTTTATTCGATTTTAAGGAAAACTTTTGATAAAAATTCGATTTTAAGGAAAACTTTTGATAAAAATTCGATTTTAAGGAAAACTTTTGATAAAAATTCGATTTTAAGGAAAAATTTTGACATTCGGACATGTTCGAAAGTCCGGATTTTCGAGTTGTCCACCCGAAAATCCGGACTTTTTTGAAAACTCAAGTAGTCCGGATTTTTGGACTTCTACTGTACTAAGATGAACTTGGGTATTGGAAAGGAAGAGGACGTAAAAACAATATCTCACCTTTTTCTTCGCGCTATATTATTTGTTATTACACAAGTATTTTTGTGGCAAAGATTTTTTTTTTGAGGTTGGGTTTATAAACTAATACAAAGTGACTAAGGTTGCTAGTCACGCGATGAAGAAGCGTTTATTAGCAACCTATTGGTTCATTAAGACATTAAGGTGCTCGAAGAAAATGTCATTACTTCATCAGAGCCACACACACACAATAGTTGTCTTTATCTAACAACGAGAGAGAAGGAAAAAAAAATGAAGGCCCAATTTTCGTACGAAAAAAAAGATTTGAGGCTAGAAGTTAAAAAAAAGTAAATAAAAGACGAGATAAAGATTTTTTTTTTCTTTTTTAAAAAAATGTAGGGAAGTCGAGTGGGTTAAAAAAAAAAGTAAATTAAAGCATTTGAAAAAGGTGAGGAGAGCCAAGTTTGTATCATTAACTTTTTTGTTTTGTTTTTGAGTAGCATAAAAAATGAACTCGATTATCAGATTTAAAGTTCATGAAAAACCACACTATAAAAACTTACCCGAAAAAATTTTTTTTTTCCGAAGTTTAAAAATTAAATAAAAAAAGTTCAATCTGCGAAAAATCAACTCAAATTCACATCACAACAAAACACAATGAAAAAGACAACATTGAAAAAGGGCACGCACACACATCAACACCTAAAAGTTCTCGATTTAATCCCAGTTGAGTGTTCTTTGACATCCCTTTGACAAATTACTCTCCGGGGTTTTTAAATTGCTTACGATCTATCCGCCATTTTAAAAGTGACAGTTTATATAAAAATCCTTTTCTTTCAAATCTTCAACTTTAAAAAGTAAAATAAAGTAAAAAAAATGTAAAAAATTCTTGAGTTCAACGTAAAAAAAAAAGAAAAAACTTTTTTAGAAATGAAAAAAATTCTTTTTTTCTCTTTTCGTATTTACTCAAAAATTCCGCACGAGCGCGCGTCTTTTACCGCGCTTCTGTCTACGTTAAAAATCAATCGATAAAAATACTTTGCAAAAGCACACGAGCGGAATAATTAAATTACTCCATCGGACAATTTGTAAACGCCTCCGAATCGCTTGATTCATCTTATTAATTGACATTAGGTCAACCAAAAGAGAAAACGAGACAACGCGTGAGTTACTGATTTCTTGCTGACGCAAACGCAAGAAAAAAAATATATAACTTTTATCCACGACTCGTTTACTCCCATTTCGCTCGACGCACATTCTATACACAACGAGTCAACGACCAAACCGACACACGTGTCGGCAAAACGAGGTCGTCAAAAGACAACCGTTTCCCGGCGTTCTTTTCACAAAACTTGACCTTAACACATTCTTTGTAAAGAGTCCAAGAGACGGATACGACAACTCAGTCGACCGACCTCTCATTTTACATGGTCCACGAAAACGACGCTTCCGAAAAACGGAGAGAGCGCCAAAAAAATAAAATAACAAAAAAAATTTTTTTTTTTCTTCCACAACAAGATTTTTATTTTCTCGATAAAAATAAATACAGTAGAAATCCAAAAATCCAAATGCCGGATTTTCGAGTGGACAACCCGAGAATCCGGATTTTCGAACCTCGAATTTCGAATTTTTATCAAAATTCTTTGCCAAATTTAAAAATATATTAAAATTTTTCCGTAAATGTGATGTTTTATCAAATTTTTTTCTTAAAATTTACTGTCTGAGAATCCGGAAAATTCGAAAACTCGGATTTTCGGACTTCTACTGTAAATAAAATGTAAACTTTTTCTTGTTTCAATTTCCAAGACATTAAGTTTCCTCGAACTTAACTTAATTATCATTTTTACGATTCGTCGAAAATCGCACCAGGTCAGCAGAAACAACGAGACGAAATTCTAACCGCGGTGTCCCCGGGCAGCAACTCCTTTACGACAAACTTCGCACTTTGCGCACTCTCCTTAGGAGACGTTAGTGCGCACGTGCGAACTCACGACCAACGATTAGTGTGCAATTGACTCGCATCTAATGCAAGGGTGAAACTAAGTCAGCTATAACTGACCCGTGGTATATACATCACTCCCTGAAGTCCCATCGCTAATTGGGTCGTTCGAAAACGCGAAGAGAAGATGATCACTGATTAAAACACGTCGTTTTATCTCGTCTTACCGATCGATAAACGAGCGTCTTTAATTTTTCTTCGGCTCGTTATGTGTTTCGAAGATAATTATGCAAAATTTTTTATCTCCGCGTAATAAATTAATTACTTTTGTTTTGTTTTCCGAACGAGTCAACAAATTCTTACGCTTTACGCTTACGCATCTGCGGAGTTTTTTCACGCGTGATCGCGTAAGTTTAAGTTACGCAGAGAAGCACAAGGCGGCGCTTTTGCTGTGGAAATTGTGTTTTGAAATAAATTGTACGTCAAAATAAACTCGAGAAAAGGGGGAGAAGTTTTTTTGGTATTGCATTAAAAGAAATTAGTTTTCGTTTAAAAAAAAAAAAAAAAAAAAAAAGTACAAAATTAGCGCGTGTGTTTCGTTGAACTCAATTGCAAGGTCATTAAATGTTCATTAGAGATTAATTAGACCGAGCGTAAAATTCGTATCAAAATTCGACTAAAAATTCAATCTACAAGAAAATCCAACAAGTAGAGACCAAAAAAAAAAAAATTCTTTCTTTTTCAGGATTTAAAAAAAAAAAAGTTAACATCTAAAAGTTAAAAAAAATTAATTTTTTCCAATAAAACGTGCGCAAAAATTTAATAACCCAAAAAATCATCTTCGACGTTAAAACTGTCAAATCGATTAACTTCGCCATTTCCCCACTTTTTTTTTTTTTTACTCTACCTTAATAAATTCAATTCATTAATCAATCAACCTCATCAAGAAAAAAAACTAAAATTTAACTACAAAAAAAAAAAAAAAAAAAAAACAACTAAAAATCTTAAAACGTCAAAAATTTTTACTTACCCATCACAACGAGGTCAACATGTTCTTGCGCGCTTTGTCCTTTACTGTTGGCCACGGTACACGTATACTTGCCACTATCGGTCGCTCGTTGCACTTTGCGCACAACAACAGTGCCATTTGGAAACGCCACCTGGCGGAGATTGAACGGCAGCGAGCGTCCGTCTGACCAGAAAAGTGCAGTTTGTAATAATCACATTAAACCAGCCTCCTAGTCAACATTTGGCACGCCAGACTGAATCATTAACATTCAAATTAACGACGAACGCCACGCCTTCTCCTTGCACCATTTTTAACAACCACCGCTGACGGGGGCTTTGATTAAGCATCCGCCGGGTTTCTCGAGGGATTTGAGGTGGGTCCGCCAACGGCAACGAGAGAGTCTCACCCGCATAAATTCAATTTGTTAAATTAGTGAACCTCACAAACACGACCAAAAGACGTGACAGTCGTCAACCGAAAACCGACAACGACAGCCGACGCGAAACAAAACAACTCCACCATTTTGTTTTTTCGATCGGAGGTTGTTGTTAATGCTGATAACGGGAGGAAAAATATGAGAAGAGGAGGGAAAATGTGGTATTACCTTTCTCCCAACCGATGCTCGTAATTGGATACCCGTAATAAAAACAGTTGAGTCGAACATCTTCTCCGGCAACTGCAGTCACTCGTTCTAACGGGCGGATAGCAGGTCGACCTGGGTAAACAAAATACCAAGGAACGGATATATTTCACTCAAAAAGAAAAGATGGTTGGGAAAAAAAAAATGTAACGGAAAGATTCATCAAAATTCCAATCTCGGTGAAACAAAGGTCTTCGGGTTTCCGAGTGTCGAATTTAATCGACGATATTAAAAAATTCCATCTTTAACCAATTAAAATTGTTAAAATAATTTACAAAACTATTTCTTCTTAGTAATATAGTACTGTAGAAGTAAAAAAATCCGGACTACTTGAGGATTTGCTTAGTCCGGATTTTCCGGATTCTCAGACAGTAATTTTAAAATTCCAATTTGAGAAAAAAATTTGGTAAAACTTCAAATTTAAGAAAAAAATTTGGTAAAACTTCAAATTTAAGAAAAAAAATTTGGTAAAACTTCAAATTTAAGAAAAAAAATTTGGTAAAACTTCAAATTTAAGGAAGAATTTTAATATATTTTAAATCTGACAAAGAATTTTATTCGATTTTAAGGAAAACTTTTGATAAAAATTCGATTTTAAGGAAAAATTTTGACAGTCGGAAAGCTCCGAAAGTCCGGATTTCTGGAATCCGGATTTTTGGACTTCGACTGTATATTTAGTTTCAAACCCGTAAAAATATTTACCCAAATTTTAAAAACGCAAACCGCAAAATTTACCGAGAAGCAAATCTCAAATAAATGTTCTCTGCTTTATCTTTATTTATTTACATCTTCTTCCCCCATTCCCGCTCTATCTTCTTGAAGGTGAATTTATAATCACCTCCTTCACTTACCATCGCTACATACCATAAATATTGAGTCGAGCCACGTGTTCAGCCACGCCCGCTTTATTGGTAGCCGCACATCGGTAGCTTCCTCCGTCCTCCCATCGGGTGTCTGTCACGTTGAGCACGCTCACGACACTTCCGTCGGCGTCCGACTGCTGAATTACGCGAACGCGGTCCGACAACTGGAGGGGAATGCCGTCCACGAACCACGTAATCACCGGTGAGGGACTCCCGGTCGCCACGCACGCCAGCGACAAGTCATTCGCGACTTCCAACGTGTTCTCGTCGAAAACTCCCACTAATTCAGGTGCGGCGTCTTAAAAGAATTTTAAAATGAAAATTATTATACATTAATTAAAATAATTTAGCACAATTTATGTTTTTAAACACGTAAATTGAAAAACTCTAAAATCGTTTAGTAAACGACTTTTTATTTAAAAAAAATATTATCTACTTAAAAATATTTTATACACTGTCTTTAAAAATAAGTACTAAAATTTTAAAGTTATAAAAAGAAATGTTAAAATCGATTATCAACACACGGAAGCTAAATTTCATCCAATTTTACTAAACGACGAAATTTTTAAAGCCGAACTACTTCAAATTCAAACACGCATTTCTAACACGAACCCCGCCCTTTTATTACCAACTTTAAAACAAAAAAATAAAAATAACTAAAACCCGCAGGTGAGAAAAAAAAATTAAAAATTCAAATTCGCCATCTTTAAACATTTTTGCATTAATAATCAACCAAACGATTCGACGGGCGAAATCTCCAACCAGCAATCGTATACCCGTAATTAACAACCCCCATCACGCTCCACCGAAATGAATATTGAATAAATCAACATTATCGAACGCGAATATTACAACTGCACAAATTGAAAGCAGGGATAAAATCCGCAAAATTCACCGCCGCATCAACTTTAATTTCATCTCCCACCGCAAATTCAAAAAGTATTATTTTTCAACTAGGGGCCGCCACCTCGAAATTTTTCTTTATAACGACGCACTCCACTGTTTTACGACGTGCACTTAGACACAATAAACATAATTCCTTTTTCGTCGTAATTTTTAGCCGAGTGTTCAACAGTTTTTGAATTTATTACACCTATAATTCTGAGTAGATTTTCTTTCAACCGCCAGTTCGTAAGTTGAATAGAAAACTGCGTCGATGTTGTCCCTTTCCCTAAAACTTGATCTGCATATTGCGTTCCTTCTTCCGCGGATGTTATCGCCATGTAGAATCGTTTCTAGGCAACGAGAACCGTTACCTGGGGTTAGTTCTATCGTTTCTCCTTTTTATCCGGTTGATTTATTTACAATCCTGGTCTGGTTTTAAGTTTTTTTTTTTTTTGGGCTTTGACAAAGTTTATTTTCTAATCGCATCTGACGATGAAAGTAATTACGTTGTTTGTTAACGCGTCGTTTTAATCCTGGAAATTTTCTTTCGAAAATGAAATTTGAAAATCGCGATGTAAAATTTCTGTTCTAAAATCATTTTCGCGTTGAAAATTTTATTTTCCGTCTGTAAACACGATTTAACACTTTCCCAAACGTTAAATTTTAATGTTTCAAAATACAACTCACTTTTCAGTTCACCGACAAAGGAAAATTTCTACAAAAATTTTCCATTTCCATTAAAAATAAACAAACAATTCTTGTCGAAAACTCGCATCAAAACAGACCACGTCAATCACTTTCCAAAAAAAAAAAAAAAAAAATAAAACCCCAAAACCAAAAAATCAAAATCTAATCATCTACTTCATTCGCTAAGGGGCTAAATTTAAACCGCTCCACTAAACCGCTGTAGACGCATCGAATCGCTGACCATCCTCACTGCTAGGATGAACTCGCGATTTTAATGATTTATTTTCGTAAACAACTCTCCATCATAACCCGCGGTATGCATACACTAGATATAAACATATACTTCTCTGCGCGAGACGAATTACGCCGACGAAGGATCAAAGAGACTTAAATTTATAAATCCTCAACCATCGGACAAGCCTCTTCAAATTCAAATTCACGTCCATTGCTATCAGTGCCGATTTGATGGAATCGCTCACAATTATCCAATAATAATCTCCGAGTAATTAGCACAGTTGTAATTTGCACGTGCGCCACCTTTCGTCCCATTTGGGGATTTCACCCGAACATTGACAGCGTTTATTACCCCCACCTTATTTCGTTATCGAACGATCGGTCTACTGCAGACTGATCCGATATTAAAATTACACGACGCTCCGCAACCCCGGACACATCAGTCCTTATTTCAGTGGTTGGCACATGACCCCCACATCCTGAAGCGGGCCCCCACGCCAAGATTTTTGCCGGGCCCCCTACCCATTGTTAAGGTTAAGGGCAGTCAATGCAGATGTCATTTTGATATCATGCACTAGGCGCCTAATTTTTGTTCCAATTTCGAGTACACCTTACTAATATTCCACCATGGGTTAACCTGCCACGCCGGGCACCTAGGCTGGACCCCCATCAGCCCCCCCAATGTGAGGGCCATGGGTCGGCAAACCTTGTAGACTGCGCACCCCTGGAGTAGTAAAAATAAATTGCACGCACCGTTTAATGCAATACACACCCATTCACAAATACATACCTCTACCTCTGTCTTATTTGATTACCAACTCACCTCCTAAAATTAGCTGACCGGCTCCTTGCGCCGATTCGAGGGTATTGCTAACTAGGCACTGAAACATGCCTTTGTCCGTCACGTGCACGGACACGATGCTGATCGTGTCTTCGGATAATGCGAGTCCGGCATCCGTTTGCAGCTTCCTTCCATCTTTGTACCACGTGACTGTCGCCACGGGGAATCCAATGACGACGCATCGGAAAGTCGCTGTTTTGCCTATGTCCACTACTTGTTTTTCTGGTTTCACGGTCACCGACAACGAGGCTAGAAAAAATAAAATAAATAAAAAATAAATAAAAATTCAATCGTAAAAATCCACGTTCAAAAAATAATGAAACATTTGACGCAAACATTTTCTTCTCTTCGCTTTTAGAGACACACGTCCTCCCATCCATCAATTCTCTCGTCTCATCCCCAAACCGGGAGGATGACGAGATCGATACAGGCAAAACAAGATCACCGACAAAAGGGAATGGAGAGGATTGCGAGGAATGAAGGACTTCCTTCTTGAAATCTAATGGCACTCCCGATCGATACATCCATCACCAAAACCCCCATCATCCACCACCACCACCACCTTAAGAATTTTATAAAACTTTACAAACCTCAATTTCCGACTTAATCTCATCACTACCAAAAAAAATAATCGTTTAAAAAATTAAAAATAAAAAAGTTTATTTCTCAAAACCGACTTAATTTGATAAGAAATGAAGAAAAAATTGAAAAACGCACGTCAATATGAGAAAAATTTTCATTTTGTATCCGCCACATTATTACGCCATTTTGCGCAACTCGCAAATCCCCTTCTACACACACACACAATACTCCCCTCTTTTCCTTCTTCCTCCGGCTAGATTAGAATTGCAATATAGAATAATGGAAAGGCAAACACGATCGATTTTTCCTTTCCATCACTTCACCTGTACGCGCGTGTGTGTCTAGTATATATCTCTCCCTGCAACTTATTCCTCGCTTTACTCAGCGACTTGAAAGAGTAGCTAGGGAGGAGGAGGTGGTGGTTCGGTCCATTTCTCTCTCGGCCAGTCTCCCTCGGGTGCTTGATCCTATCGGATTTCGGTTCCCCCTCACCAAACCCGAGCGGAGGGAAAGAAGAGACCAAATAGTGGTTCGGTCACTACAGCGCAAATACGAAGTATACACAACGAATGCCGACGACGAAACGCGCGCTCGAGCACATCTGGCCCGCAACTTGTTTACAGCGGGGGGGAGAAAGGAGAGGAAAGGAAAAAGAACACCATACTGCCATTGAACACCGCAACACAAAAGAAGAACTCGGGGTTGGGTTGGAAGGTTGAATACAAAGTACAAATGGTGAGTGAAGAATAAAGAAGGAAAGAATGAAGTTTGTTTTGGTTGTGTTTGTGTTTGTTTATTTTTCTTTTTGGTGGTTGAGTTTTAAAAAATGTGAAATTGGGTCGGTGAAGGTAGGGTGGGGGTGGGGAGGTGTCAGTTTCGCAGGTTTGGTGCGGTTAATGAAATTGCTGGCAAAAAATCAAAGGTTTTTGTGGTTGATTGAATCGTCAACATTGTGGGGGAAAAAATAGAGTTTAATGTATAAATAGGATAAAAGAGCGAAAGCCGGATAAAAAGTGAAAGAGAAAAATATTTTATGGAAAAAAAAATATTGTCGACGTGGTTCATTGATTATTTTTGTAGCGTTGCTCACAACGTGTTTTTTACACGTGGTTGTCGATATGGTTTTTGATTTAAAAAAAAAAAAAAAAAAAAAAAATCAAAATGGCTGTCTAAAAAACAGGAAAAACAAACAAAATGGCTGTCTAATAAACAAAACAAAAAAAAAAGGTAAAAATGAAGTTTTAAGAAAATAAAATTCCGAATTCCAAATTCTAAACTCAGCGTGTGATTTGTTTTACAAGACACGAACCCATCATTTTCACCGACACGAACGCATACAAAATGAATCCCATTCATCTTCACACCAAAACCAAATTTTCAAAATAAAAAAAGGAAAAAACTCGACAAACCACACCCTTTAAAAATAAAAAAAAATAAAAAAATCCAATCCCACCTGAAGAAGAAGAAAAAAAAAAAAAAAACCCGTTCACAACCCTTTCTCCACCTATTTTCCGTTTCATTTAATTTCCGCCCACCAATATCAATCTACCTCTTCCCATGGTGTCGCATCACCATCGTAAAAGAAACGCGTTCACCATCTTCCTTTACTTGTTCAATTTTTTCCTTTTACCATTTCTCGCCCTAACGCGATAACTTAGGCGACACTATCCATACAGGAAGTGGCTTTCACGGGCCCCCACCGTCCCCCAGAATTCGGGAAATTACACTATAACCGGAAATGAAGGCGATTCGCCGTCAAACCAGACGCCGCCTTTCTTCGCCCATCTTGTACGACTTTAGTGCAAGAGCGCATTACTGTGTACAACGTACAGAATAACAAGGCAAACACACTACGCGAAATAAGCTAGAGGCGCGCATAATAATCCCTCGTTCGTCCGTACATACCGTTATGACGGATCGATGAAAAATAAGGTAGGAACGCTGAGGGGGAGATGGAATAACGACAGCTGCAACCCCCTCTTCCCCTTACTTCCTCCTACAATTTCATCCCCACCACCCCCATCTCTTATTCCTTAATCCGCATCGACGAAGACGAAAACGACAACAGATTTTTCTGTCAAAATGGAGACTCGAACTAAATGGCGTCGTCGGTGACCCATTTCCAACCAGTCTGCGAGGCGACTTTCGACAAAAGTTTTTTTTTATTATGATGGTAAATAAAGTTTTTTTTTATTTTTATTTTTTAAATATAAAAATTCCCTGGGTTTATTTTGCATAAAGCAAACTGCGTGATGTGTGTCGTTTTCTTTCTTTGCCCTTGATTTGTGCCACGTCGTGTTTTCTACATCAATGACCCTCAGCGTGTGCAAGTTGATCAATATTTAACAGAAATGAAACGAAGCCAATATTTTTTTTTTATACCAAAACACGACTTTTTCTTCCGCCTTTTTTTTTTTTAAATTCCCAAACCACAAAAAATATTTATTTTCTCACGAAAATCTACAAAATCTAAATCCAGCTTTAATCCACTGAATAAAACATATATATCCTCGAGTAAGGTTTATTTCCAACCTTCGTTCGGTTTGTTCAGTCGAGTATTAACGAAATTCAAAAAAAGGGAAAACAAGACTGAAAACGAGACTGAAAACGAGAACGAGAAATAAACGCGATGAGTGGTTCATTATTCAACGAGGGTGCGGTCGAGCGTCGTGAACTAGTCGATTCACTGACAAATAACGAGGTCCATCTCTTTATGTACACAATGTTTACCATCTCCTCGACATGCGCTCTCTCTTCCGTGACTCAGGTTAATTACAATAACATAAAACTCGCTATCACCTTGGGAAGAAAAAAACTCAACAAGGACTGATAACACTAGTTACACATAAATAAAAATAAAAATCTACAACCATCACGTTATTTTATTCCATTTTTAATTTTTATTACTTTTTGTTGTTTTTATTTCACTCACACACACTACAACGTCCCAACGGTATTCTCATCATTTCTTCGCAAAATCCACTCGGCGTTATTCACCGTGCACTCAATCACCCATCATGCACTCGCGCAAGTCTCCGGGAGAAAATCAATTATTGCTAAAGTGACAGTAAATTGCTTTCCCTGTTCACATCTTTCATCCTTCGGTTGAATGACCCATTGCAACCAATTCTCAAATGTTCTTATAGATTACCTTGTTTTTCTCTCATTCAATTCTCACTGCATCCCCCTAAACTCCACTGCAACAAAAAATTTCCCAATCGAATTAACACCAATTTGTCCGCCATCATCGTTTTCTCCTTTACTTAATTTTCTTTCCTCATAATCCAAAAACAAACGGAATAATTTATCCTCCACCTCATTAAAAAACCCCAAAGCGTTTTTGTTTATTTTTTCTCTTTTTTTTTAAGGGGTAAAATTTAAACCTCGACGTAATTCTTAAGTTGGCCCACCTGCGTTATTTTCTTTCCTCGACGAATGTTAATAAGCACGCTTTATTAACGGGCAAGAATTTTAAAACAAATTAAATTAAAATCTCGGCTAATGAAGGAAAAGAACCGAGAAAAACTCAAACCTCAGCTATAAAAGCTGAAACTAGAAAATGAGATTCGCCCATTTCAAGGTGATAATAACGAGAAAAAGAAATAAACTCGACGACTGCGTTTTCATCTCACTCTCAGAAAAACTTCTTCTTGGTTCTTTTCACTATCTATATATTTTCTTTAACTCTTCACACACCCACACTAAAAAAAAGAAAAAAGAAAAAGGAACAAATTATTTTCCCAGCTCACAAATTGTATCAATGAAAGTCTTTCTCCTTTTACAACGGCATCTGGTTTCACCAGTTTAATAAAAGCGACAACGCTAGAGGAAACTCGAAATGGAGGCAGAGAAACCGAAAAAAGAAAAGAAAAAGGAAAATGTAGAGAAAATGGACAAAAAGGCTTACGAGACCACAAAGTCGTTTACTACAGCATCATCAAGGATCGAGGAAGTGACGTGATTTGTGCGAGTTGTGCACGAACGGATTTTAACAAAACGGTACAAACAAAAGAAAAACGAAAAATAAGAAATCAAGTTTATTTCTAAGAAAAGGGAGAAGAAAAAAAGGGTGGAGGAAAAATAAAACTTTGAAAAATGGAGCCATAGACGTAAAGTCACTTAATGTGTCCGGTCAAGACGAAGAGAGAGGAAAAGTTGGGGAAAATCCTTTTCCATTGTGTTAGGCTCTTTTATTTACGCTATTTTTATCATTTTTATAAAACGCGAGGGTCATAAATAACGCGAGAGAAGTCTCTACTGATAGAAACGTGTATGGAGGACTAAGTGAATAAAAGAATTTTCCTCTTTTCATGGCGTGCGCATTGACGACAAACACGGTCGTCGTCAGCAACCAAACCAAACAACGTACCAAACCAGCAGGTGAAATCGTAGTACACTGAACCAGTCCAAATACGCACACAGATTGAATGAAGAATATTTATCCAAAAAAAAAAAAAAATAGATGGGCAGGTGAAAAAGCAGATGAACTGGCGTCTGTCATTTTTTGAAAAGATGATTAGGGAGTGCACGTGGGGAGTGAGCGAACACGAGAGAAGAGATGACAACCAATCACGCAAACGCATGTCACGAACCAACAAACTCCCAACCCAACGATCGGATTTATTTCACTCCTTTGACATTCCTCACCAAAAAAAAACAACCAACCAACGGGATTGAGTTATTAACAAAACCCCCCTTCAACAAAAATGATGAATTATGGGTGTAAACTACACCTGCGTATGCAATGCAAGATATAACAAAACACCGTCATGAAAATAAGAGAAGGAAAAAAAAAAAAACCTATCATCATTTTTTGGTGCAATACGACAGCCAAGCTGACGCCTTCACATATAAGTGCACGTGCGTCTCCCACAGGAGTTTCAAAACCCCCCTTCGAAAAATCGCTAGAGCAACGCCCGTTTTGCATATGCCCGCCACCCGCGTTTCCTAATAGGCGTCGCCAGAAGGTCCTATCTCGCCCGACGGACAAATTGAATTTTGCACGCACCAAATGAGCCGCCCGAGGGTGACCGACGGGAAGCATCGAGGTAGGGTAGGGGAAGAAGATGGGGGAGTTCAGCGGGCTGAGAAAGGAGGCCTGGAGGCTGTCAATTGTCTCGTGTTCGCTCCATTGAACGCCATGCTTCCTCTTTAAGGACCGGCCATCGAGATCTCGCTTCCGTCTCTCCCACGTCCATCTTCGAGATCGCTTTTTTCTTTTCTTCTTTTCTCTTGGTCGTTCTTTCTTTCTCTTTACCTCTTTCCGAAATTACTCTCATTCTCATTTCGAGAAATGGACCGAAGACAAAGGAAATCCAACGAGACTATCTTTTTCGTCTTTTTTCTTTTTCTGGTTTTTTCGTGTTTTTTTTTTTTTTTTTTTTTAGGTGAGAAAGAAGCCAAATGTTCCAACTGCCGAGTAAAGAGAGAGAAGGGTGTGTGTGGAGGTAGGGAAGGAAGGTTTTGCCAACTTAGTCATGGCGCTCGCGCAGTTTGCTGCCCATTTACACTGTTCAACCCGCGGCTATAACGCTACAAGTGCACAAAAGTTACCTGTAAAAATAGCACTCGACGGAAAAACTTTTCAACCAAACTTAAACGCTATTTTTTTCCTTTTTTTATTTTAAAGCCGACGTACTCAACCTTAAATTTAAACAAAAGAGAGAACAAAAAAAAAAAACTTTTCTTATTGCAAACATCTTGAACTTAATTAAAAACATCAACCACCGAAACGAACGTAAATAAACAAACAAAACAAATTGAATTCGGCATTCAACTAAGGTAAATACTCCGATTTAAAACACACGCTACCAAAAAAAAAAAAAAAAAATCTTCCGAGGTCAAAAAAGGGGAAAACTACGTCGATTGATTTTGCTCATTTGCGTTCGCGTATAACTCCCAACGCAGTCACGCGTAAATTTCAACGAAGAACGTTTCGCGTAAACACCAAAGCCATCCTTGCTTTCAATTACGCTTTCTTGAACCCCACATCAGTTTGATCATCAACGAAAGCCTTCCCGCCATTCACCGTGTTCGTCTTTCCGCTCACTAATCTGCTTAGCGATACTTTTTCTCAGTTGCACGAAGAATCCCTGGTTGCAAACGGCGCGTTCCATCCATCCTCTCTCCTCCTCCACCTGCCTCTTTACCTTTCCACGTACTGTACACACACGCACCGCGCCGTCTTTCTTCTCCCGCCGCCTCGTGGATTTATGACTCCACTGGGGGCAATGGCAAAAGGCAGAACATGGCGTCGCTTTCCTAATTGGATTAGTCTTCGATTGGTCGATTAATGCTGGTCGCGTTCCCGCAAGGCGAGTAGGATCGCCAACCCTTTCCCCCTCATCTGATTTTGCGGGTTAATCCCGCAGGATGTTGATTAGTGCCCTTCTATATAGTGACCGCACGAGATTAGTGTCTTTTCGGTGATTAATAACTAGCGCCTGTCAACTTATCTAATTTGCAACTTTTCAAAAATGAAGCGACCTACCTGTAACGGTCACTGTGGTTTCGCCTCGGTCGTTGCCGGAGTCGTTGCTCACGTCGCAGACGTAAGTGCCGCTGTCGGATGTTTGCGCTCGGTGGATGATGAGCGCTCCGCTCGTTTGCTGGACGCGTTCGCCGATGTGGAGAGGAAAAAGTTGGCGTTTGTTCAGTTTGGCGAACCACCTGCAAAAGGATAGAGATTGACTTCCATTTTGCGTCTACAACAACAACAACAACACCAAATACCAAATACCAAACAACGAACGGGCTCGACGTCAAAATTTATCGCACCGATTTACAAAATTCCCCCCGTGTGGTTTTCCCATTTCTAAACTTAACCTCACCAATAACAACCGTAAATAAATCAACATCGTAAAATTTCAACGCTACTAAACCAAACGCAAACCTGAAAACGATAAATAAAATAAAATTTACGCTCCGTCCGTCCCCTCGGAAATTGAATTAAATCACCCTTAAATTAAAATAACCAAAATTCCACCGCATCCACCATCTTTTCTATACGTCACTTCCTAAAAATTCTAAATAAAAAATCATAAACCTCTTTGTGACGTATCCGGGCGATGCTTACCGGATAGTGTACAACATATTCCCCCCACGTAATAACACATCTTTCCCTCTCTAATGGGATTTCTGCCACTCGTGTCGCCACTCGTTGCTGTACAACAGTTGTCATGGCGACGACGGACAAAAATTCGCCATCGATCGTGGGGCAGCCAATTGTCGTCATTCATGGTCCCTGAAAGCTGTCCGTGGGTGACAACACCCTCTCCTTTTTTTTTTTTTCTTCTTCCGAGGGAGGGGAAAGAAAAAAGGAAAAATCTCGGGAGAGTTGCCAGACACGAAGAGAAAACGAGGTTAACATTGCCATAAGAAATCTTTCAAATAAAAATAAATCTAAAAAGTGTTTGTCCGAGAATAAATAGTTAAATAAAAGGAATTTTTCGTTATCCTGGGATTTGTGTAAACAAGACGTCGATCTTAATCTTCCCCCGGTTTGAATAATAGATCCCGAGTTGGTTGGATGAAAAGATGGTGGTGGATTTTGAGAAATTATCACTTTAAACATTTAAAATTTCCGGTTAAGATACAGACTGGTTTTGGACGATTTTAGAAGTGGAAACAAAGAGCAGGAAACCCATTAAAAGCGTTTATTTTATTCACAACGTAACGCCACAATAGAAACAAATATCGTCGTGTTTGGAGTATAAAAGCGCACGGACCGGAGAAACGCATCAAAGGGAGAAATGTCGTTTTCAATTGTGTCCACTCGCGGACATTCTCCGCCATTAGTTTTCAATAGAAACGCTGCCTTTTTCCGGTCTTTTCCAGAAGACGTAGAAATTTTCATGTTTGTAGATTGGGGAAAATTTATGGTATTCAGAATGCAGAATTTTTATCAAATTTTCGAAATGGAAAATGTTGTGCGGTGAACGGAGTTGTAAAATTTCTTAAGGCTGTAGAATACAAAATTCTCAAAACTTTCAGAATACGAGATGTTTTTCAGTTTTCAAGCTAAAATTCGAAAATTTGAAAAGATTCCAAAAATTACCTAAATCTCAAATCCCAACAAACTTCTTCATTTTCATAATCCTAACGAACCAACTAAACAACCAGAACAAACTCACATTTTCCACCATCCCAACACGAAAACACGGCGGCTGACTTTCAACTCACAACCAAGTACTCGAATCAAATTAAGAGTTCGCCCGTTACTAAATTTACTCTTAATCTACTTAACAAATATTTATAACGCGTTGTGCGCAATATACGTAAGCGCTACAACTCAATCAACATAAAACTAACGTCGCGCATGGGCGTAAGAAGTCGCGTTCAATCCTTGTTGAACAGCATCTTTATTGCTAAATTAAATTTCACGCCCTCCTATCCCAAAAATATTAGCCGTTGGCTTTAATTAAAACCTAACGGTCGACGTTTCCATGGTAATTTCTACGACTCCGAAAACAGCGATTCTCCGTGTTTGCTGGAACCAGTGGACGACGAGAGAAGGCGAAAAATCTTGCTCGTTATGTTTACTTCTTGACCTCGTACGACGTAATTACTGACAAAGTGGACGTTGTCTTTATTAGATTACGAGATCACGAGCATCCATTTGACCCCCTCCCTTTTACGAGAATTAACATTTGTCTCCGTGTACAACAAAAATTAATGACTTTTGATCCTGGTAACGTACTGAAAACAAAGCCTCCTTACTAAAAAAAAATATTACCCGAAAAACAACATAACATAAAAAAATAAATATAAATAAACATAAAAATCCAAATCACGCAACCTTAATACCGATTTTCTCCTCAACCATCAAATTAGGCCTACTTCTCATTTTCTTAACCCGCTTCCCAACCATTACCTAATTACCTAACGATTACAATTCACTAGAGTACGGTATACTCATCACGTCACTTCCCCTTTTTTTTTAATATATCAACGAACCCACCTACCTGATTCCACAATTTAATTAAACCCTCTCCTCACACAATACACGAGACTTTCACTTTTCCGTCACTAATCATTCCTTATCCTCGTTTCCCTCATTTATTTCAATCACTCTCGTCACCCCTCTTGCTTTAATAAATCTTGCTTTCTTCCCCCTTCTTTTTTGATGTTAAACAAGGACCAACAGGTGATTCACTTACTCGGCTTTGGGAGCTGGATGTCCTTGGGCGACGCACGGCAAAATGACGGTTTCGCCTTCGGTCACGTGCACAGCCGGCATGATGTCGGTGATTTTTGGTGGAACGCTCCCTTGTGGATCTTAAGTAGAAAAGAAAACGTAAAATAAAATCGACGGCTTGATTCAATCTCAGACTCTCATCCATTTTTTATCTTTTAAGAAAACGGAGAAAGAATGAAGTAAAAGAAACAAAAATCTTTACAACTAAAATATTTAATATTTAATATATATAGTAGTAGTAAACAACATCTAAAAAGAAAAAAAATCGATTTGTATTTGCATTTCTTGTACTTTATTCATGAGTTGAAAATATTGATAAATTCTTGATATTTGCTCCAAGAAACGCGAAGGAATTTTTATATATAAATATTGTATATAACCGTATTTTTGTTGTAATTTTTTGTTATGTACTTTTTTTGTTATATTTTTTAATATAAAGTGGTTGGCAATTTGCTTCCTGTTCGCAAAGTAAACAACTCTCTTATTTCCTCTCCGTCTCCTTGGTTGGTGAAACCGATGGAAAACATTGTGCAGAACAAGAACACTTAAGAAGCCCAAAGTTTCGGTCAACAACTCGACAAAGTATCCAGACAACCACTTATGACATTAAAGAAAAAGCAGAGGGAAAAAAAAAATATTAAAAAATTGTTGATATTTTCGTTTCTAGCGACGTCTTTTAACAACGATGATAAAATATTTACAGTTATGAAGTGTTTGCTGCAGCGCTTGTGTGAAGATATGTAGCTATGTTTGTTTAATTAACGTCTATTTACAGAATGTTGCTCGATTGCGGGGAATTTGTGTTTTCGTTACGTTTGACAAGATTTGTTAATGTTGCCAGTTTGGGTAATTTTCTGTGAGTTTGTTAAAGTGAAAAGTCAGAGGTTGCGCGATGAGTTTGAACTGGGGAGCGTGTTATGTCGTTTTGTGATTTTTAGTGGACGTGAAATGGAAATGTATTTTTTAAAGGTTTTAAAGTGTAACTAATAACAAAATTTTTAATCACTCAAAAAAATTTTTTAGTAAAAATTCCCCAATGTATAAATTTTAAACTAATCAAATTCCCACGTCAACCAAACCAAAAACAACAAAAATTTCCCACCTAACATTAACCACACAAATCATAAACTTCCCACCAAACAAACATCAAACTAAACAAAATTAAATACACCCAACTTTCTAAAACCCAAATTGACGTGATTAAACGTCACACCAGACCAGTTGCACATCATTTCAACACTAATTTCATACAATTATATTCAAACCCAACACTAATAATTCTTATTCCACCCGCCAACTTCCAAATTACAAAATCAATTTTTACACCCTATTCCAATTCCTGAAAACCAACTTCTCCCTCACCTTCCCTAAAAAAAAACACATTATCATACCTCTTTATGACCACCCACTCAAATACTTCATTTTATTACATACAACCCAAACAAAAAATCCACTTTAATATTTACAAACCTCTAACATACAACCGACCAGCTGCACTCGAAAAATGTGTTTCTCCAGTTAAACTGTGTTTGACGTGACATCTGTAGCCAGAGCCACTGTCCTCGAGTTCGACGTCACGTACGTGTAATTCCCCAGACGGTAGAACAGCGTATTTACCATCTGTAAAAGAAGAAAATAAAAAGGATAAGAGTGGGTGGAAGTTGTAAAATGTCGTTGAGTAAAATGGCGGTTATCGGGTACCGGTAATTAAGTTGATGCGTTGAAATTAAAGCGTCGTTAAAAGTTAGTGTTTTGGTTTTAATGCTTGAAAATGTTAAGAATTTTAAAAATAGGGAGAGGAAAAAAGAAAGAAAAAAAAAGGTTGAGATTTTGTTTTTTTTTTTGGTAGGAAAGTAAAATTTTTTTTTTTTAAAGGGTGGAGAAGAAACATGAGTCCATTCAATTATTTATAGCTGAAAATGTCACTTATAGCGCACTCTGGTCACTGTTAAAAGTTTTCCATTACGAAGGAAAGGAGGAAAAAAAAAATTAAAAAAAAAATACTACAGAATATTGTAAATAAAAATATAAAAGAACCGAAATTCGGGTCGCACTCAAGGAATAAGCTGAGTCAACATGATGTTCGAAAAACCCAATTAAACTATGTTTTTTAACCCTAAACAACAAATTTTTTAAAGTTTCTTAAAATGTCAATTACGTGAAAATAAATCTTACCCATAATTCCATTAGGTTCTATAATCAAAACCTCGTCCCTCAGCCACATGGTGATGCGCACGTGTTCCTCCAAAAACGAAGGCACGTGACATTTGAGCACCGCCGTCGTTTTCACGATGGCGTACACGTCGTAAACTTGAATATCGTACGGTTGTGGAACAACTATATTAAAAAGTAAAAAGAATTGTCATAAATAAATATGTAATTTTTATTCGCGATAACTCACAATTTAAAAATTTAAATTTTAAATTTTAAAATTATAATAACCCGACAACTAATAATAATAATAATAATAATAAAATGGGTGAGTAAATATCATTTATCTTCTTTTCCACCGTGTTATTTTACAACGACGTCGTTAATATTTACTACCACAAACGCTTCTAACTTCCTTCACCGAAAAAAAATAAAAATACTGTAAATAAAAATAACCTAAAAAAGAAAATTCATGAGCTCCACAAATAATTCACTGAAATGAAATACGTTGACAGATTTACATAACCTAGGGAAAAAAAATAATACATATTAAAAAAAAATAATAATAATAACAATAATTTAAAGTAGAGTAAATACAGTCTTCGTGTAATTTCTGTCACTTTTATATTTTCCCCCTCTGAGAAAGGAAAAAAAAAATTGATAAAAATTTTGTTGTTTACGCTTTTCAAAATCAAACAAAAATATTGAAAGTTAAATAAATTTAGTAAAGTACATAGAAAAGAAAAAATATCATAATAGAAATGCGACGAAATAGATTTCTCACTTTTACCGCCTTTCATTTTATACATTTACGATTTCCCCCTTTCTCTAAAATGCAAAGTTGCTACGGTAATTCGATCTGCCTCCAGACAATTCAACTACCGTCTTAATTTACAACGTTTGCAGTTTTTTTCTTCTTCTCCATCTTCTGCTTAAAAAACAGAATTTTACACCAGGCAAACAACAGTCTACGCAAACTAACATCAAAGGCGGAAAAAATAAATCAAAATTTCAAATATTAATAGGAAAAAAAATAGTAAAAAGGGTCATTGTGATATAAAAATTAACTCGGTTTCAAAAATAACTTTTATCTGCAAAAATACAAAAATAAATAAAGAATAAATATTTTTATTTATTTTCATCAACCACTCCCACTCTAACATTTACCATGACGACGTAAATTTTCTACGGTAAAGAGAGAACTGGAGAGAGAGAGAGATATCGATATTGCGAACGCAAAATTCCTTCCATAATTCTTATTTTTCCAATATTCGCGTCGAGTGTGTATCCCCAAAAACGAACCCCGTTAAATTTCCCCAAATACATCAACTAAAAATGATGATATACGATCTACATTTCCCCAAAAAAACAAATTTACTTTTTCCAACGTGCAAAAAAATAAATAAAACTCAAAAACAAAATTTTTTTTCATTTTCTTCTCTTCTCTCTTTCACTTCCACTACCATTACATTTATCGACCCACAATGACGTCACGTTTCCACCCCGAGTTAATTAAACGAGACGCTAGCAGTTGGCAACCGACTAATTGGTACGATGTACGGCTACATGCAGCGTCCTTACTGAAAACCAGAAAAAAAAATACGAAAAAAGGACCTTGATTTCATTGATGGTTTTGCAACCAAATAGAATTTCGCTTGCCTTTCAAGTCTTTCGCGACTGATCATGTTAAAAGTTTTCTGTATACGCGTCTAGCAGACAAGACGAAGTCGAAGAAAAAGGGTTCGCTGAGAAAAAAAAGGCTGAAAATTCAATTTTGCAAATACGTTTGACTGAAGGGATAATATCCACCGGATGACTAGGTGTTTCCGTATTTACTTTTCAATCCGTGAATTTCATTCTATCTCTTTTTCCCAACTTGGCGCATTCTCGCATCGTCTTAAAGACGAGTCTCCACGTAGCTGAAAAATTTTTAACAGAAAAAAATATATATGTAAAATCTTTAAACCAGAAACAGTTTTCGGCATTGTATAAACGACACAACCAACTACCTCGTTTTAGCAAACGTTGAACGCAAAGTATTAATTCCCCACTCGAGAGAGAGAGAGAAAACTGCACGGTTTGAGTAACAACAGAAACAAGAGCGCCCCTTTGAAAACGCTCGCCACGTAACAACTTAACTTAATCCATTTTCTCTTCACTCTAAAACGATTTCCAGATGGCCCGCATCAACATTTCAATTTGTGCCTAGTACACACCAACAACACACTCGCCAACATAACGCACAACGCAACATGATCGAAACCGGGTTTATTCCCCTCACCTTCAAAACGAGTCGTTAAACCTAACGTTCGTCAATTTTAATTACACTTTCGTTCCTCTAAAACCCCCTTAACTACTCTCTTATCTTTAAGAGATTGTTTCA
>JAQIWS010000090.1:0-59792 GCA_034696085.1 Stigmatogaster subterranea
TCATTTTGCAAGTGGCCAAAAAAAGGTGTCGCAAATTTCACAGTCAAAACAACTGATTCGTTTGCTATTGTTTAAATGTAAGACTCACAGCTGCTGTTTTTATTGTTTTCTGTGTTTTTTGACCTGTTCTTCCCACCTGTTGCATTGGTTTTACTCTAACTGTGACAGAAATTAAAATATGAGGTGGCCAAAAAATAGTGTCGTGTTATGTATGTAAAAAATGACAAAGAATTGAAATATTATTTTATTAAATTAACTCACGATTTTGTGATTAAGTATTTCCTAAGGGGAGGGTGAAAGGGCGGCCAAAATTTGCTTTGCTTGGGGCGGCCAAAATCCTCGGGCCGGCCCTGGTTGTGTGGTAAAGAGTATTTTATTTCCAGACCAGAATACAAATGTAACAAATACTGGAAAAATTGCTAAGGCTACTGGCATAAAGCAATCAATCGTAGGTACAGGTAAGTCGAAATTGTAAAAAATAAGAAATTTATTAACTATAACACCACTGTTCAAATATGGTTATGTGTTAATTATATACAGCAATTATGTATGTCAATTATATATAATTATACAATGTGTGTAACTTTTCAGGAAAAAAAGAAAATATTTTGGAAGGAGGCTCTATTGAAACAGACGGCGACATTGAACAGTTGAACCGTACGCTTAATGAAATATAACTATAGTTAAAATTAATGACTTGTTGTCATGAGTGGTATTTTACTTACAGTTGATGAGGACCCTCAGTAAACAATTTGGAAAACGCCGTTACAAGTACTTGTTACACAACATAGCACAGCAATAAATCAATTATTTCAGTAATTCTTAAAATACAGAATGTAATTAATTTATAATTTAAACATAAAAAATATATATAGTATCAGAAATAAATAAACACCAATATCTCTAAAAGTGATCTTACTTCTCTATGTACACGCAGGAATTGTAATAACCCGCCCATTAACTGTGACCAATACAAAATTTTAAATTTTTGTTCTGTCTTAATTTTAAGCTGGTTCAAATTCGATTGTTTTTTTAATACAATAATATTACTTAAGTTGTCGTTACTTATGAAAAGAAAACTGTGATCGATTTTAATTTGTATGCTTTTATATATATAGTATGAATTTGATTACACTTAAATAAAGCGCAATATGCGAAAAACTTCTTAATATCTTACTTTTATTAAACAAGTTACATTCGGGACAATGGTAAAACTCATATCGCGTAGTTTATTCCCTTGATAAGATAGATAACGCAATGTTTATAAATAAAACAACGTTCAAGATAAGCGTAATTTTTAACAGCGTACATTGTCGCCTTTCATTAAAATCAACTTAAGATTTGATCCTTGGGTTAAAAGAGAGAACATCACGAATAGCGAACGTGTGTAAATATGTGACTATAAATTATTTCCCTGTTTACAGTGTATAAATGCAATTTTTTTAGAACAAAAATGGTTTGTATATACTTTATACAGTAGTAATAAAAAAATAAAAAAAATTTAATGTTCGTTTTAGAGCTAGCGGCAACCATGACAGAAACGTCCGATTATGAAAGCCACAACATGTCCTCTGATGGTAATAATTTAATTCAATATTTCTGTTACGTTTTTTTTATATAGATATGTAACTATAACGAGTATAATTATTATTAGGAGCAAAAGAAAATGTAACTGAAAATGTCACTTTGACTACTACTGAAAATAGTGCCTTCAACATTGTTGAGGGTGAGATCTTGGTAGTTAATACCGAACGGAAAATCAAGAAAAAGCGTAGTAAGTGCAATTGCTTTTAAATTAAAACTTTGCGTAAATTAAAAATTAATCAAGAATCTTGTTTTAAGCGCAGTCGTGAATGAACTCGCACCTGTAGAGTATCTTCTAATAACCCTGGCATTTCTTGTTGTGGCTACGTTGGTAATAATTGCAATGATTCTCATTGCCAAGCACATATGGTAAACCAATATTTTTACCAAGGTAAATGCTTTGTGGGAAAGCCACAGTATTCCTTATATACTACATTTTTTGTTAACTGTACACACAAACTGATTAATGCCCAAGAAATTAACCTACTCTTTGCAAATGCCACATGGAACAAGTTTTGTTAACGATTGGGTTAAGGTAAATTGCACAGAGTAAGGACGATTGGGGACCACTTCGGTGTCTATGTGCAATTAATCGAATGAGATTTTCTTAAGTTTTTTGTAAAAATAATTGTTTACTTTTTACCCTGACATTTCAAGTTTATTTCTTGAGCTCTACATAATTACAAATGCAATTTCCAAGTTTACCACAACAAAAACAAAAAGTATTTCAATTAGCTCAAAAATTTTCTTAAAGTACACAATACAGTATAATGTTTACGGAAGACATTTTTCAGGTATTTTTAAATCAGTTAAACTTTAGCTAGGCATAATAGATTTTTTTAATACTGATTTTTATTTTGTAAACATTAATTAATAAATAAATTTATGTATCTAAATATAATATTTCAGCTAAATTTAGCGATTAAAATAATTTTTGGAAGACGTAGTTAATACTTATTTGACTAGACAATAGCGCCTTAGTACAATTACCGGTAGTAACTTATTTCGTAAGTTTAGCTAAATTCTAATTACTTGAGATCAAATTTTATATTTGAACACTTGACATCAATGTTTACAATCTATTTAGTGTACTCATCAATTATAATTTCTTTTTGGTAAAAATAATCTCCAAAAATATTTCATTCTCACTCATTTTCACTGCCACAATTTTTCATTTAATTTCATTTTTCCCAAATTGGACCCAAAAAATCAAATAATTTAGCTGCGTTTAAGCATAAATCAAACTACAAGCAAAACTCCAAAATCTCAAAAAAAAAAGCTTGTCACGCTAGCCAACCAAAAAAATAATAAAATAGAATAAAATAAAATTGGCACTGTTACGTGGCTATAATAATATTAAATTTTTGATAATTAACCTAAACCTTGTTGTCTCCAGATAATTTCGATTTTTCTTCAATAATTGCTGGAAGAGGTTGTCGTTGCTGAGCTCGTTGTCGTTTCAAATCAGGTTTAATCAAAGCTAAGAATAAAGTATAATTAGTATAATTTATAATAACCCATCGTTACATTTCTAACCGGTCATGATAACTCCAAACAACAAAAATCCACACAAAGTTAAATTTGACGCGATGTCGCTGTGTACATGCAGTAACTCTGACGCAATATGAATGAAAATAATCCCGAAAACCTTAAAAAAAAATAATTTTATTTTAAATTAAGTAACCCATCGAAGAATAAAATAATAAAATTTTTTGGAATTAAATTACTTGAGCAGAAGCGTTTAAAAGCCCGGCGCTCGTTCCTTCGGACTCAGGATATGTGATCTCGACACCAAATTCGAAACCCACGGGAAGATAAGCAGTCATAAAAAAACTTCAAATAGAAAAATTACATAATCAATCAGCATCCTGCTAAAGGAATAAAAAATTATCTGCTTCCTTAATTAAAGATTAAATTTAATGAGGATATTCCTGCCACCAATTTTAATTCCTACAAAAACTTACCCTAGCAAAGCAGCTACCAGGAAAACTAAAGATTGGTGGTTAAGTCCCAAAATAAAAGTGAAAATAATCATTCCTATGAAACTAAATACGTATAAGCCTACTGTTGTTTGTCTGCAAAAAGAAAAATCCGTGTTATTCTGTATTTTGTTTTTGACTTTGAAAACTAAAAATTTTTACTTGTATTTGTGAGATTTATCCAACCAAAAACCGCAAGTAAATGAACCAATCATTCCTGCAACTATGATACATAAACCAACTCTTCCAGCGTTAATCTCTTCACCCTGTGAATAAATGAAAAATCTGTTGAAATCTGTTAAAATACATTTAAATCCATTAATTTTACCTTAAAGTAAGTGAGGTATATTGGGTTGAGAAGAACTGACACTGCATAAAACACTCCTACATTTACACCTGAAAATAAATTTTAAATATTAAAATTTTTTTTGATAGTATTAAAATGGTTTAAAGACGGTAACGTGCAATTTCGATTGAAAAATTTATATTAGTGTCGTAACCATCAGTAATTAATTTTTGAGTCACAGTTCGTCAAACTTTTCAACCACCTGTTAAGAATTTTCTACAAGGTCAAAAAATTTTGTAACACCTGAAAACAAGAATTCTTGTCCAATTTCAGAAGCAAATTACAAATTATTTCAGGGGTTCAACGTGTCCAATACAATTTCAATTTTTCTTTCAAAATTTGACTACGGCACCATCTTGAAACATGATAAACTTCATGGATTAATATTAACCCACCGTATGAAACCAGAAGCAAAAGATAATCTTTGTTTTTTGTTAAATTTTTCATTGACTGAATATAATTATCTTCTTCTTGAGCAGCCGCAGCTGCGGCTTGACTTGGAGGCGATGATGGAGCGTTTTTAAAAACTGTAAATAATATTTTTTAAATATTAAAACAAATATTTTTGGATAGAATTTTATATTACCTAAAATAATGGCTATAGCAAGAACGGTGCAAAAGGCAGCAGTTCCAAAGAACATCACAGTTAATCCTTGAGCAATGACGTCATCACTCGCGTTTTGTACTAATACTGGGGGTAGTAGAAACCCGAAAGCAATTCCAAGCTGTAAAAAAAAAAAAGCAAAAAAGATAATAAATTAAATTGCTGTTAATTTTCTCAGGTGATGAACTAATCATTAAAAATTAATTAATTGTTCTTGGATGAACCAAGCGATAAAATTATTTTACTTTCTTTAAAGTTTAAGACTTCATTTAATTTATTTTTTATGATCACTTAAATATTTTTAGTGCTTGTTTTAATGTAAATATTGATTAAACTAAATTGTAAACTTTTTGATTCGTGAATATTGAATTTTTTTAAAGAAAAATTAAAAATAAACCCAGTTAGAAAATTTACGGTTTGAAAAAAGCTAAAACAACGCACTAAAACCTAAAAAACAGGTGACAAAAATAATTGTACCTTTAATTAACTTTATCACAATTAAATTTTCCTGCATTTTTTCAATTTTTTAAAGCAATTCTCCAAAATTATCACAAAATTTTTATAAAACTTAGTTACAAAAAATTACACCACATCTACAATCTCCTATCTAATAAAACAATAAAACAAAATCCATTAATCTCCAAAACCGACATACAAAAAAAAAATCAAATTACCTGATTACCAAACACTCCAATAGCACACGCAGTTGACACCTCTTTAGGCCCAAACCAAACCGACGCTAACCTCGGCGGAATTCCGAGAATAAAAATCTGCGAAGCAGCAACAACACTTTGCCCAATCATCGTTACATAAAACCTATCCGTCGATATCGACGCACATTTAATCCAAGCCCCAATCGCAGTTCCTAACATCCCAATCACCACCGACATTCGTAACCCTTTCTTATTCAAAAACCACGACGCAGGGACTATCAAAACAATATACAACACCATATAAATCATCGTTGTCCAGTCGACGATTATATATGAAACTTTATAATACTTTTCCATGATGTTTGTGATTATTGCGTATTGATTCCATTGAAAAGCATTTGATGCTGAATAAAACACGAATAATGCGAGGACAACCCAGCGTCGTGGATGGGTTACAAAAACCACTTCGTCGCCCATTGGTGGTGGTAATACTGTGGTGGAAAAGTCTTTAGTCTCTGATGGTGATTCAATGAGATAATTATTCGAGTTTACGGATGACGGCGTTACTGCGACAACGTGGTTTGATGGTGGTGGGAGAAGAAGTTCGGTCTGCGAGTCCGCGTCGGGTTTCTGGTCATCCATGACTGCGAGGTTGATGATATTTTGGTATTGGGCTGGAATTAAGTTATAATTAGTGGCCTTGAAACGGAATTAAGGTGGTAAAGGTTATTTTATGGTGCTTGACATACGCGAAGCTTGGTGGTAGCTGTTTGTTGACATCTGGTGGCGGGTTTGGGTAAGTGAAGCGTGACGTCAGGTAGTGTTGGATTAGGGCGAAGAGTTGAGGGTGAGTGACGTCATGGAGTTATCGGAGAGGTTCGTAGTTGTTGGGTGATGAAATTTTTGATTTTTTTTGGTGAATTGGAGTTGGGTTCGATTACGTGGGCGGTTTTGTAATATAAATAACAAATGGGAGTTATAAAATTAGATTTTAGGATAAGCAGCTTTGAGATAAAATTATTTATTTCAATATCTTGAATCATGTAATTTGATTAAGAGTGGAAATTTGGATTTATTTCGTGCAATAAGTAATTTAAAATTGTCAAAAATTTAGTACAAATGAGATATTAAACGACTTAAGGTAAATTTAGGGCTTGTAAAGCACGTTGGTCCCATGGTGTAATGGTTAGCACTCTGGACTCTGAATCCAGCGATCCGAGTTCAAATCTCGGTGGGACCTAAATTTTTATTTTTCTCTTTTTTTTTCTTTAATAAGATATTTATTTTTAACTTTTATTTACATTATTTTTTTTCTCATATATTTTTTTAATAATCAAATTTATGAATAAATTTTTTCCAAAAGAAAATAAAAATTTTAACATTTTACACAAAATTACCGCGAGAAGGCGGCGCCAGTTTACAAATGCTAAGTGAGCCACGCGGAAAACTCAACGTGTGCGTTCGATCGAATTACGTGGTAAGCTGACAAAACTCTAAAACAGTTGAAATTTTGATACATACTTCATGAATTAATTTATTTTATGCAATGTTTCATTCATTATTCTAACGAAAATTATGTATTATAATTAATAGTGATTTATTGACCACGCGATTTTTTCCCGCGATTTTCCCGCGACTTCCAACATTGCTGTCGAATTTCGTATCTACGTAAGGATTATTTGTAAAATATATCTAGTATTAAATGTGTTACGATTTTAGAAAAATTTTCTACAGCTGTGTAACGCGTTCTTAGGCGGAGGGAGGCAGAAGTCCGCCAAAAAGAAGTCAGTCTATGTTAGTCCGCCCAAATATTTGTGATTCCTTTTTAGTCCGCCCAACAAAATAATTAAGCCCGCCTCAACTAATCCATTTTAAATAAATTTTTACTATCAGGTTAGGTTAGGTTAGAATAGGTTAAGGTTGGTTAGGTTAGTTAGGTTAGAATAGGTTAAGGTTGGTTAGGTTAGTTAGGTTAGTTAGATGTTCGCGTATCGCACCGAAGGTGCAATATGCGGACGATCTAACTAACCTAACTAGCCTAACCAAACTTAACCTAACCGTTACGGGAGACATTTCTTGTTTGGGCGGACTATCTTTTTCTAAAGGGCGGACTAAAGTACTAAATTCTTGGCGGACTAAAAGTGGCGGACCAAATGCGACGGATTTCTTGTAGGCGGACTTATATTTGGCGGACCAATGCACTCTACTCGTTATTAGGATTTAGAGTCAGAATCGAAACTGAAACCGAAACTGAATATTAACAAACTAAAATCTAAGAAAACTACGAAAAATTTGTTAATTTTTATTTTTAATTCTAGAAGCTTTTTTGTTGCAATGGATTCAGTCAAACCAGACAACTTCGAAGAGGAAGATGTATTAAATGGTGATTCTGATTCTGATGATTCATCTGAGAACGACGATTGTGAAAACGTTTGTAACGTGTGCAAGTACCAAGCAACATCAGAACTGATGTTGCTGGAACATTTTATAAAAGAACACCCGATGGTTTATTTTCAAAAGATGACATCCAGCAGAGATTATTATTGTTGTGGACTGTGTCCACGTTTTTTCCGGACTCTCACTGGCTTCGTGTGCCACATGACTGATGAACATAATGTGCCTGAAAAAAAGGTGGTAAATGGTAATGGTAGTGTAAATTACTTCTAAATCTTTCGATTGATTCTATTGAGTAAATAAGTTTCAATGAGTTTATAAATTTTTTTTATAAGTTAAGTGTCATTATTTTTCTTGTATATTTTAACATTGATTTGAAAAATTGTATTTGCAGACTTTAAAAAATTGTTGCATCTGATTGTTTGTGTAGTCAGATTAAGTTTGAAATTAATTTTGAATTTTAACAATTTATTTTGTTAAATGTTAAAAGTGATATTATGTTTTGTTGCGTGCAGTTAGTAGTAAAAATGAAAATTATTGTGATTTTATAAACTTATTTTACGTAGTTTTCATAAAATTTGGGTAATAATTATAACGGTCCCATGGTGTAATGGTTAGCACTCTGGACTCTGAATCCAGCGATCCGAGTTCAAATCTCGGTGGGACCTTTACGTTAAATTTTTTTTTAATAAAAAATCCTTTGTTGTAGAACATTAATTACAAAATATCTTTAGTCAAGTATACTACTGTAATATTCGCACAGTGAAACGATTTTTATTTCAATTTTTCGTAATGACGCTTTTCTCAATCCAAAACCAGCTGTTAGGTAATGACGTCACGTTTTTTATTGTACTGCATCACGTAACCATCAACAAAAAACAAGGATAAATATATTGTTTCGCCAACACTTCCTTATTTGATCACTCTCGAACAAAATGTTGGTGCCTGAAGTCAGCGAAACATTGATCAATGAATTAAGGACCACAGTATTGCAAAAAATTGATGAATCAAATCGTGGTAAGAACAAGTCAAGTTATGTAAGTAATAATGTAGTATTTTTAAATGCATGAATCGAATCAAAGAAATCCTTGGACATAATGTCAAGAAATGTCCTAACGCTTACTCTTGTAGAGTTGTAGATGAAAGTAAACTACAAGAAAATAGTGCTTTAGTTACAATGATTTAGTGACTTTGCAAAGTTTGTAGTGTTTTTTATATATTGGTGTTGCAGGTAGTTTTCACGAACTCGATATTCAACGATTTGAAAATGATAATTCCTGGTTGAGTCGATTTATACTACACAGGGGAAATGATATGGAGCAAACATCTGCATTGGTTTTGGAGTGCCTCAAATGGAGAAAAGAGTTTGGTGTTAGGGGTAAAAATGTCGTTTTAAACTCAAATTTTGAAGTACTTTAATATTTTTATCCTTAGATATAAATGAAGGAAGTTTCCCACCAAATTTGTTTGAAATTCGGGCATTTTATCCTCTTTGTAGAGACAAACAAGAGTGTAGATCGTGTAAGTAAAATTGATGCTAACTTAATTATATGTGTTGTGCGTTGCTAATATTTTATTAAATATTTTCAAGTGATTTTTCACGCTCAATTGTATGTAACAAACCAACATGATATATTGGACATAAAGAGATTTTTTGTTTATTGGATTGAGAAGATAGAAATTGAAGAAAAAGGACATCCAGTAACTTTTATTTTCGACATGAGTAACTCTGGATATAAGAATGTCGTAAGGATTAAAAATATATTGAAATCTGTGGAACGTTACCAAGAAATTCAATTTCAGAGTGTGGATCTTTTAAAATTTGTAATTTTGATTTTCCATCGGTATTACCCATTCTTCGTAAGCTACTTTCTAATATTTGACATGCCTTGGATATTAAACGGTAAAATTTTAAAAATAAATAATTTACTCTTAATAATTCCTTCTTACATTTTTAGCAATTTGGACTCTTGTAAAACCGTGGATGCATCCATTAGCTGTTGAAAAAATTAAATTTGTCAATAAAACGACTATTCAGGAATATTTTGATGTTGATCAACTGCCAGTGTACATGGGTGGATCAGTGATTTGAAGACCATCAGAAAAAAGCTTTTAATTTATTAGTTCATTACGGAATGCACCTAGATTAGACTTTTATTGTTATAATTTTAGCAAAACTCGGTAATAAACATACTACGTACGGTATTTTAATGTGCAAGACTAATTCTGGACAATTTATTACAATGTGTGTATAGTTCTAAAATTTTGCATTCATTGAAATTGTAATGAATTACAATTACAGTAATTTACAGCGAAAAAAGTGGCAAAAGTTGCAAAAAAATTAAAATAAAAAAACCTCATCAAAATGACTTTTAACTCAAAAATTTCTTACTCGATGTCGCCACCCTATTTAAATGTAGTCTGGATAGCAGCGGAAATTGTGATAAAAGAAATCTCTTGTAAATTAGACGATGATTTGACACATCGCAAATTTGAAATGATACACGAGACATAAAAATGGAGATCGAAATGGCAGACGAGACACTTATAACCGAACTCAGGATAAAATTACTGGTTAAAATCCAGGATTTGCAGAAAGGTAATTGTAGTAGATCCTTGAAGATTACTTTGGTCTTTACATACCTTATTTTATTTTATAAGTCATCACATGGGTTGCACAAATTTTGATTTTAGTGTGCAACTCTTACAATTTATTTTTGCAATTTAATGTGTAAATCTGTAGGTTACATTATTTCTATTAATTTTACTTAAAAATAAGAATTTGAGTTACAGTGTTAAAATTTGATAAATTTAACGCTCGAGTTCACGGCTCGAGTTACACAGCTTGAGATTTGTAGGAAAGAAAATTTGGGGAAATTCCAAACTCAAAATTTAAAGCAATTTTAAAATAAATTTGTTAGCAAAAATTACTAAATAATTAACCTTGAATTTAAAATAAAATTTTCTCTTCATAAAAATAAATGTGTAAATGTGTAAAAATTTCTGCATTTAAAAATTCAAAATATTGTAATTTTTTATTTTCAGACGATTTGTACGACCTCGATAGAAAAAAAGTTGAAAATGACGACAAATGGCTAAACAGGTTCTTATTACACCAAGAAAAAAATGTCGAAAATGCTCTGCAAATGGCTGTTGACTGTTTAAAATGGAGAAAAGAAAATCGTGTTCGTGGTAAAAGTTGTTACTCACTTTAGTAATATTTTCAAAATCTACAGTACATTGTAGATAGAAAAGATATAAATCATCCTTCTAGATATTGCTGAAATAAATTTACCACAAGAATTGTTCCATCTGAATTCAATTTATCCTACTAATAGTAGAGACAAGGCAGGCTGTAAATTGTGTAAGTAGAATTTAAATGAAAAAAAAATCACTCTTTATGCGGCAATACTTTATATAATCTGCATTTATATACTACAGTAGTGTTTCATATTCGGCTGTATAAGAAAAATTTATATGATGTCTCTGACGCAAAAAGATTTGCAATATATTGGATTGAAAAATTGGAACGTGAGGAAAATGGCCATCCTATTTCTCTGATATTTGATGTTTCAAATGCTGGATTTAGTAACGTTGTAAGATATTAAATTTTACTCTTTAGTAGCAAAAGTATCTAGTGCAATTAATCATTTTTACTCAGGATTTAGAACTCGTCAAATTCATTATATCCATCTTTAAAGTGCATTACCCTTATTTCTTAGGTATTGATGAATTAATATACAGTACATTTACTCATCTACTTTTTACTAGAAAAAAAAAATTCTGTTTTTACAGGTTCTGTTTATGTGCACGAGCTACCAAGACTTTTAACTGGTAAGATTACTACGAATAAATTATTTGTTGTTTCAATTTTATTAAAAGTATTTTGTTTGTAAATTTTGTAGCTGTTTGGACAATCGTAAAACCCTGGTTAAGTGCAAGAGCTGTTGCAAAAATAAAATTTGTCAATAAGAATACCATCAAGGAGCACATTGACATCGGTGAATTACCATTAATTATGGTGGGCACAAATAATGATCGTTAATTAATTACAATTACTCTGCAACTACAGTATCGTATTGTAGTAAATAAAGTGTTTTATGAAGCGCGAAACACCAGCGAGATTTTGCTTTTGCGCATTGTGATTGTAATGAGTGAATAAGTTTTTTTTGGTGTATAAATTTCGTAACAGATGTCGCAGCTACTGGCTTCTGTTAATTAATTTTACTATCTAGAATGCGCTAAAAAAAATTGCTTTTTCACATCACGTGAGCGCAAACGGATATCATGATATATTTTTGCGATAAGAAAAATTATTTTGAAACTTATTCGACGTGTTGAAACTCTGTAAAATAGAAATTCAATGTGAAAATGGAGCTAGAAACTGCGGACGACACTCTTATAAACGAGTTTAGGATTAAATTACTGGCTAAAATCCAGGACATGCAGAAAGGTAGTGATTAATATTTCCTTGAACGACAGCGTCGATTTTATAGGCATTTTTCGATAAGTAGCAATTAATCAAACTTGTAAAGTTTATGTTAAAAATTTTACTGCTTATCTGGAATTTACCAAACACACCCAGAAATTGATAATTACAGCAATTTAGGATTTTCATAATTGTATAATTACTTTGAATTGAACATGTAAACCTTTAGTTTCGATATTTTACAACCAAATACTGTAACTCAGTTTTGCAAAGAATAGTTTAGATCAACCGTAAATATTGTTGCAATTACTCTAAAGTCTCAATTTTCAACGCATGTAATTCGATGTGATAACATTTTATTTTTTTACACGTTTGTCCGAAGTATTATACGGTACAACCAGAACCTAACCTTTATTTACTTCTGGTACAACGTGCTGATGTTGAACTAATTTATACGACTAAATTATCTCTGGTATCAATTTCTGTCTTTGAAGAACGATCAGGTGTTTTTCACGCTATTTAGTAAATTTTGTTGCTCAAGTTAAATAGCAATACGGGTAAAAAATATTCTGCAGAAAATTAAAATTCTGTGGTACCAACATTCGAAGACAAAAATTTAGTACTTTATGCGGTACTTTTTACTAATTTTGTTTTATTTTTTAAGCAATATACAATTGTTTGAAACACTGCAACCTATTTTTTGGCAATGTTGTACAATTGCATTTTGTTCTTTCAGATGATTATTACGACCTTGACAACCAAAGAATTGAAAATGACGACAAATGGCTAAGCCGATTTTTAATGCACAACGAAAAAAATGTCGAAAATGCGCTCCAAATGGCCATAGATTGCTTAAAATGGAGAAAAGAAATTGGTGTTCGTGGTAAAAATTGTTATTCACTTTGTAGACGCTTTTATAGTAAATTCTTATTTATACAAGTAGTTTAAAACAAATTTTCTTGTTGATGATTTGCAGATATTAATGAAACAAGTTTACCACAAGAATTCTTTGAAATGAATGTAATTTATCCAGTTGACAGTAGAGATAAGTTAGAGTGCAAAATGCGTAAGTGTAATAAAACAAAATCACTATTTTTAGCGTTAACGTAATTTGTTTGAATATTGCAGTAATATTTCACGTTCGGTTGTACAAAAAGAATCGGCATGAATTGTCTGACGTAAAAAGATTTATCACATATCGGATTGAACAGTTAGAAAAAGAAGAAAATGGGCATCCTATTTCTGTTATATTAGATGTCTCAAATGCTGGATTTAGCAACGTGGTAAAATACTGTAAAAAATTTCTCACAGAATATCTTCATAATTATTATTACTTATGTTCAGAATATTGAAGTACTCAAGTTTATCGTATCCATCTTTAAAGTGCATTATCCTTACTTCTTAGGTAATTGCTAAATTAAAATACACGTATTCAAAAACTATTTTCTTCTATAATTGTATATAACTGTTTTTTATAAAGGTAACTTTTACGCATACGAAGTGCCGAGAATTCTAATGTGTAAGTTACCAACGTCTAACTATGCTGTTACATTAATTTTTCTCAAAATGTTTTATTTATATCTGTTTGCAGTTATTTGGACAATAGTAAAATCCTGGCTAGATGCTAAAGCTGTTGCAAAAGTAAAATTTATCAACAAAAATAATATTCAAGAGTACATTAATATCGATGAACTGCCACCAAACATTTTGACACAATTATCTTTAACTCAATAGTTGAAGTCTTTGCAGTACTCACATTGCATACAAATTTCTTACTGCGGTGTGTATTGATGATCACCAAACACATACTTTCAATTTGCTGTTTGAATTACACAAAATTATTGTAACACTCATGAACATTACGTATATACCGTACTTGTAACTGTTGACCAACTGTAACACAGCGAAAGTAATGATATGCAACAGATATATTACACAACTAATATAAATGTGTACATCTAGAATTATGCGTTGAGTAATTTCGTTGTCGTTATAATTGTTATTATGTACCTTATTAATGCAGTGTGATTAAATATACGCGTAACTACAAGTGGCCATCAGGACAGTTAATTAGCAGTACTACAAATGCAATAGAATTTGGTTTGGCTTTTCAGATTGCTCTCAATTTTGAATTATCCCAATCATATACGGGGCCACATAATGTTTATTGGCAAATCTAGAAGAATTTTTGTACTGCCAAGAGTGCTAGAGTACAAGACTATCTGAAGAATATAAGTAGTCATATGACACACTCAAATTGACTTCCTTTGGACGTAATCCCGAAATAAAAAAAAATTTTAACTCACAAATTTTGAGATAGGCGTCGCGTGCGGAATTGTTGATGTAAATTTATGATTAGAAAAACTGTTCTTTTGTAATCGTTATGTGGTGGGTAGGTACTTTACGAAACACATACAAAACGAACAAAAATGGAGACAGAAGTGGATGATGAGATCCAAGTAACCGAGTTCAGAAATAAATTACTAGCTAAAATTCAAGATTTAAAACAAGGTAATTGAAGTTCATCCTTTATATACTTTTAATTTTAATTTCCTGTTGTTACTTACACATAATACATTAACTGTAATTATTCTGCCTGTACAATCACCCACGACACACAACTAAAATAGAACAATTGCTATCGCGTATTTTTTGACTTCAAATGCGCGTTTTTTTTCCAATTAAGATAAGTAGCTACAGTTCACACTCTCAGCTCGACAAGAAAAATTTCTGTGATGGTGACTGATGAAGAATTTGTTGAAACTATCCGGTTTCTACCTCACCAATTCAACGATGTAAAACGAAATTCTTATTTAGTAGTCATGGGAATTTACACTTAAATAAAAAAAAATATTGTTAAAAAAAAAAATATGGAGATGTCGGGGATCGAACCCGAGACCTCTCACATGCAAAGCGAGCGCTCTACCACTGAGCTACATCCCCAATTACTTCGAACACCCTTCTGAACTCTTTACAACAAAATAGAGATAATTAGGTCACCCAAACTTAAAATACGTTCGTTACCGCAGTACAGTAATAACAAAATATTTGAACATTACATAAAATATTCGCTTCTGTTAGAACCGAAGAAACTTTCAATAGTTGCAGGCTTGTGTGTAGCAGCTCTATTTTCATAAAAACTCCTTTGGTCAGGGTTTACCTGACTCAAGTAAGCACAGAGTAGCTCTAGGAATAAGAATGTAGTGGTCCCGTGGTGTAACGGTTAGCACTCTGGACTTTGAATCCAGCGATTCGAGTTCAAATCTCGGCGGGACCTAAAATTTAAAGTTTTCAAAAATCAATTAAATTTATATTTTGATTGTGATAAACAATGAGATATAACATTTAAGAGAACTTTTTTAAGTTGCAGAATTCCAATAAGCAATTTCTGGTTTTTATCACCTGCTACGTCGAGAAAAAATTTTGGTGATAGTAATTATAATTTATTTTGTATCGTCCCAGGATATCACCACGTGAAGAAAACCAGTAAATAAAGAGGTTAGATTTTATATCTTATTTTCTCACGATATGCAGAATTTGGTTACGATAATAAGAAAGTATTCTTACTATCCTAACCAAATTCTTACCACAATAAAATAAAATTTGATTGCATGATGCAAAAATTTAAATACACAACACTAAATTTTTATTGCCAAAAGTAACAACTAAAAAATAGATGTTAAGTCATCTGGCAAATTTAACCTTGACCATGATGTAACCAAAAATAATCGCAAATAAAATGACACCCAATATTATCAACATCATTCGACTTAAATAACAAATTTCCGATCGTATCTCGTCAATATCGAGTGCTAGTTTTTCCAAACGCTGCAAAAAGTAAACATGAAATTAATTTTAAAATACCAAATTTCTATTAAAAATTTTAGTCAGCATTTAAATTCTATACCTTTTTTTTAGGGTCAGGACAACATTTTGATACTTCGTTACAAGGGTAGTACTTTGGACAACATGATTCAGAAGGCGTTGGACAGGAAAATACTTTTGGACAGCATTTTGGTGGTGGGCGAGGACAAGGTCTAGAGACTTTAAGAGAACATTGTACAGGGGATGAAGAACGGACAATTTTTTTGCAACAAGTGGCTGGTGTTGGACAACATTTTGCACTTGGCGTGCAACACCTTTGCGAATTAATTGGTGTAGAGTAGATTAGTACCGGTTGAGGACATGGAGGAGGTGGTTGAGGACAAGAAGTTTGGGGTGGAGAATTGAAAATGGGTTGTAGGGGACAACAATTTTCTACTTGAAGGCAACAGTTAACAGGTTGACAACAACTATTATTTGGTTGAGGACAACAGTTATTTGGTTGAGGACAACAGTTGGGTGGTTGCAGACAACAATTTGAAGGTTGAGGACAACAATTAGGAGGTTGAGGACAACAATTAGGAGGTTGAGGACAACAATTAGAAGGTTGAGGACAACAATTAGGAGGTTGAGGACAACAATTAGGAGGTTGAGGACAACAATTAGGAGGTTGAGGACAACAATTATCTGGTTGAAGATAGCAAATAGTTGGTTGAGAATAACAATTAACAGGCTGAAAGCAGGAGTTACGGAGTTGAAAACAGAGAGTTCCTTCAGATGGACAGTACTTCCCCACTTGTCCACAATTTGATGGCTGAGGACAACAACTTGGAGACTGAAGACAATTATCTGGAAGCTGAGTACAACAATTTTTAGGCTGGGAGCAGCATTCTGAAACTTCACAAGAAAATCTCACTGGTTTTGGACAACAATTTTCTAATCTAGAACAAAAACTTGCTGATCCCTCTTCTGGACAACATTTTACTGGTTGAAAACAAAATTTATCATTTTTAACACAACAGTTGGATGGAGAACAACAAGTTGCATCTTGGGGACAACATCTGACTGTTTGATGACATGGTTTTGCCTCCTGATGGCACGATATCTTGCTAATTGGTTCCTGCCGAACTGTCGATGATGAACAAGAACAAGGTGATACTGCTCCAGAACTGATTTTTGAATTATTTTGGCTGAATGCTGAACACGGATACATTACTGGAGCACTTTTTCTTGAAGGACGATTTGGAATAACAGGGCTTCTTTCTAATTCCGAATTCAACTGTCCCGCCATGACAAAACATTCATAAGAATTGAAACTATGTCACAAGATATTTTTTAGTAGTTGTCTTTTGCTGTGATTTCGATATTCAGCATTTATTCAGCCTTACCTGCAAAATTTTGTTACTCATTGCTGCAAAATAAATCTAAAAACACCTCGTTAGATGACTTTGACACATCGCAACATCAAATTTCAATTTTGGCGTCCATTTTTGCCGTCACCATAGAAATATTGCACAATAATCAACAATGACTGAAGAATCGTCAGATGGTGACATTGGTGGCGAATTAAATTCAAAGTTATCTTAATGAATGAGTTTATGCGTAAACATTTCAATGTTTAATTTAAAAAAAACAACTGTTTCAAATTTGTGTAAAAATTCTACCATTTTATTTCACCACACTCAAACAATTGACATATCTTAAATACATATCACTGAACTAGGAACGAACCATTTAAACATGATTAAACAGTTTATAGCATTTATATTAATTAAATTCAAATATCTTATATATCTATTAATTTATTTATTAATAGGAGTATTTAATTTGCATATTTGTTAATTTTAAATAAAGTTTTCAAATCTCCATTTTATCTTTTTATGAGCAAAATATTATTTAGATTTTTAATTTCCCATTTTCAATAATCCAAAAATACAATTAACATAAAGTTTTTGAGCTTTTAAAATTTAAAAATAAATTAAAAATAATTTTTTCAATGAAATTACTCTTTATAAATTCAGGCAACATGCGCACCAACACAAGAATTAACAATGGTTTTCTTAAGTAAAAATGGCTCAAAACCAAACCGAACCATAATGAATATGAAAATGACTAAAAATAGCAAGAGACCTAAGACAGTCCACAACAACCATTGCAGACAACGAACTTCAGATCGCAGACTGTTCAGTTGTAGCGTTAATTTGTCTATTTGCTGTAGAAATGTAAAAATTACAAATTTTGCAATGTCTATTCTAGATTTTCTACAAATAGATTGAACATGTATTGCTCAACCAGAATCATCAAAAATTACTAATACTTGCCATTTTGGTGTGATCACTTGCACTTGGTACAGGACAGCATTGAGTAGGTTCAGTATTAGCACAACCGTAAATATTTGGGCAATTCGAAGCGAGACTACACCTCAATCTACAATAAAGTGCAAGGTTACTAAATACTCAAAACACAATTTAAAATAATGTGAAAATCACTTGTATTCCATGATTCTTTCTTTGGGCGTTAGCCGCCAGATTTCTCCCAACTCTTGACTGGAAACTTCAGCTTGTTCCAACGCAATAGCCATCACCAAAAATTTATCTCGAACCAAGCAAGATGCTTGATACACTTCCAAAAAAAATAACAAGCAATAAAATTAATTTGGAGTTTTGTAAAATGGTTTAAATTATTGTTTACAAGATTGTAATTGGACGACCACTTCGCATTGACAGTGAGGTCGAATTATTCCTGAACTTGGACGAACGCGATATTTTTCTGGTGATGTTGTTTTCACTTTGAATGCAACACATTGTGCAGCGTTGTTTGTTAATGTTATCGTTGAAGAAGGTTCTTTACTGCCATCAGCGTTGAAGACTAATTCGTCAGCAGGACTGTATTGAAAATAAATTTACGAATTGTAATATACAGTAATTATATTGAAAAAAACGATTGAATATCAATATTTTCTATTCAAACAATTATTAAAATTAAAATTTTTCTGGTACAAGCAACTGCAATCAGCAATAAACAATTTTTTTTACTTTATTCTCAGTAGTCTGCCAGTATAACAAACATCATCACGTTGTGAATTACACCTCATGTCTGTTGACGAGAAATTGTCGACCTGAAATATTACCCAAAATGTGTTATTTAATAATTAAAAAGCATATAAAATTCTAAATAATTATTGCAACATATTCCAGTGTGTAATACTTACATCACTTTTCGTTGTCGTACCGTCAATGGTTTCTGCTTCAGCGAAATGAACCTACAAAATCAGTTGAAAGAAGACCAAAAATAAATAATTGATTTTTGGAAATTTTTTATTCCGTCTTTTCTCCTTTTAAAATGTCGTGCCAAATGGCATTTGTTTCAATTGGCAATAATCCATCTTTGTGCAAGTTGAATTTCTTCGTTTTTAAGTCACAAAACCAATTTTTCTGACTAAATTGTACATTGTAACTAAATTTTTAGGGCTAAATTTGTAGATTTTCTACGTAATAATAGCTATAACTCATTCTTAATAATAACCACGTGATTTAACTTACTTTCTTTTTTGGAATTAAAGTAGGGCCATTTTGGTCTTGAAAATTTGTAAATATATCTTGCTCTTCTAATGGTTCATACTCATATTGGAATGTATTCTAAATTGAAATTAAAATATTGTAAATATAAAAGTGTAAAACAACATTATTCTAAATTCCTAAAATATATTTTGACATATCAACGAAAACAACAAAGAATTTGAATATTATTTATTTAGGTAACAAAAAATTCCATTAAATGCTACATATTAAAAATACGTTAAAATAAAAATAATTAATATTTATAATATACTTGTACGTAATATAAAATAACTGAGATTCAAAAGAGGAACATTCAGCAATACGATGTCATATGTGGTAAAGACGAATACAACATGCACGGCAATTAAAATAAAATAAAATAAATGGTAAATAATTAAAAGACGCGGGAAATTTTGGTTTGCTTTGTAAAACTTATAACTGGGATTACAAAGGAGTTTAGGATTAACGTATTTAATCGATGTTTGGTCTACGTACAGTGCCCCCCATGGATATTGGAAGTTGATCGGCGCTGATGTAATCTTGAATTGTGTTCTTGGATACAAATTTGACTTTTTCCACGGCTTTGGCACTCAACCAAGTTTTTACGAGTTTCCAAGCAGCTGGAAAATTGAAAAGAAAATCAGATTTTCAAGGATTAGGAAATTTTAAGAAAAATTAACAAAATTGGTCAACTATAATACTGTAATAAGATTAAATGAGAAAGAAGAGTTTCTTACTGTTTAAAATCCAAGGAAGCTCATAGACGAGTAAATAACCTGTTAAATAAGATTTGAAAAATGTATATTAGATCATCAAAATTTTAAATGTTGGATATTAATTTTATTAAAGATTGGTTACCTAAAAATGATGGGTAATAAAATTTAAACAGTGATATAAAAAATTTGACAAAATCCATGTCCTGAAAAAGAAGAAAGAAATTGTTTAAACGTGGAAGATACCAGTTAGAAAATGTGAAAAATTAAGAAAATAAAATTTGTTAATTGTATTTATTTAGTCAATACATGCTAATTGACGCATTGTATTTCTTTCTCTGTAATTTAACCACTTTTATAATAAATTTCGTACTTTTTCTGATTTAAAATATTATATTTTAATTAAACCAAAACAATTTTGATTTAAATTTTCTAATAAATTTCATAGCACTTTTAAAACACCTAAAAATTTCTGTTAAATTCTCAGAGAGAAGATAAACACCAACGAGATAAAATCAAATTTTAGATAAAGTAACTAAATTTTAGCTTAAAAAAAATTACAATTTTGAGATAAAATTCTCGAAAACAACAGATAAAAATATCTATACGGTGAAATCACAAAATTTTGGCATTTTATCCAGAAATTATTAATTTTGCAATAAACACTAATTTTCATTAAACTCCAATTTCAAAACGCGGAAATAATACTAATAATTCAAAACACCATCTGTATACCATATTGCTAAATCCAGTGTCCTTCATATCAAAAATAACCGTAATTGGATGTCCTTTCTCATCTGCATCCATCTTTTCCATCCAGTAAACCAAAAATCTTTTCATGTCAGGAGTAGTTTGAGGATCCTTGTGATAAAATCTTATATGGAACATCACTATAAAAATCAAACGCTAATTAAAAATAAGAAATTATTACAAAAATTAAAATTAATCGAGGACAAGTGAGTAATTTATTCTGGTGACCTGGTGAATAAACTTTCTGCCAGGAGAAATGTTTAAGCAAGTGTGACATTTGACTTACATGTCTTGCATTCTTCTTTATCTTTACTGTAAGGGTAAATAACATGAGCTTCAAAAAAATTCTGCGGTAAATTCGCTTCTTTAATGTCTGAAAAATAAATAATATGGTAATTACTTTTAGTTACTTAAAATTTAAAATTATAAATAATTTTGTTTATCTTGTATAATTATAATTTTAAAATTACAAGTCTTGTAATTAATTCATGTAGAATATTTGATCAAAAACTTGACATACTGAATAAATAAATACAACAGATTCTTTTTTCAAGTGGAAAGATCTTGAAAATAAGGTCACACGTTTAATTTTTTCTCCCCCTCTAAGATGAACAGGATGTGTAATCATAAAAAATGTATTGTTTTATCAACGTCACAAAAAAAATTTTGCACTTGAGAAAAATGAAATGAAATAAAATAAAACAAAAGATTTTTTGATCAAATTTCCAAATCTATAAATTGCCAAAACCAATAAATGTCTTTTTTCCAATTAATTTTATTTATACAATAGGATATAAATATCACTAAAATATTTTTTATATTTTTTCGTAAAAAATATTCCGCAGTTTGAAAATTAATCCCAAAAAAATTACAAAAATTTTAATGAAATTTTTCTCAAAAATGCCAAATTATATTGAATTTCAAATTTTGCAGATATCCTGGGATATTAAACAACTATATAAGACATCTTATCAAATTTCTGCACAAGATTCAACCCAGAAAATAAATAAAATCTAGTGATACGAACCATGAACACCAAATTCTTTCCTCCATTTTAGGCAATCCATGACCATCTGAAATGCCAATTCCATATCATACTCGTGATGGAGAATAAATCTCCGTAGCCAACTGTTGTCATTTTGAATCCGTTGAATGTCAAGTTCGTGGAAATTGTCTGTAAAATAAAATCCACACAAAAACATATTGATACGTAAATCAAACACTCAATTAACAATTACACACAAATAAATTCGAATTTAACCGATCACCAAGAAACAATAAAAACAATCAAAAAATTTTGAAAAGTACTTACAACGACATCCAATTAAAGGCTAATATTTGTAGCAGTGAAAACAAAAGTTCAGGTAAAAATAAAGGTAAAGGTTACCTGAATTTGATTCTTCGATTTTTGCTAAAACTTTGTTCCTTAATTCCGCAATGAGAATTGCATTTACCTCTCCTAAAAGCATTTTGTGTGTGTTTGGTTAGAAATTGATTAAATATCACATGATTGAGAGGAAAACACAATTTGTTATCATCGCGTTTGAGCTCGCTGTGTACGTTATGTTTCTAGCGTTATGGAAAGTGCGTCGCGTAGCGACGTAAAGAGAGAGTTTTTGTAAGCTATGAATTTCGCCTAAGGCGCTTAAATGTTTTGGCACCGATTTTTAAAATGTTGTTTACTTTTAAGGAGAAAAAAGAAAATGTGTGTTGTAGGTCAAATCTCCGTTCCAAAATTTTTTTAAATTTGTTTTTGCGAGTTGAAAGTTCGTTGTAATGAGGTTGATTATTAAAGAGTAGTAATCTTTGTTCTTAACACATAAATTTTTTTTTTATTTTCAATTTTTCAATTTCATCCACTGCACAATTTTAAAGCGTTCTTAAAACAAAATTTTATCACACAGTTCAATTTATTTTTTAAAAATTTTAGAGACTACATACCTGTGAAAAAAATTAAATTGCACCAGAAAAAAATGGTATGAAATATTTTGAGGGGGTAAATTTACAGTGAAAATTTTGCTGTTACATAAGTAAATACGATAAAAATAATTTATTGCATTTAATTAGTAATCACAGTGCCATCCATTAAGATTGGTGGTAGTTCGTCTACGTTGAAAAAATCTTTGATGGAATTTTTGTCGACAAATTTCACCCTTGCTGCAGCTACAGGGTTCAGCCAACGTCTCAGGATTTTCCAAGCAGCTGTAAGAGATTTAAAAATTAATTGAATGTAAGTAACACGATAAAAGTCCTAAATTACTTCACTTGCCTGTTAAAATTGTTGGCATTTCAAATATGTACACGTAACCTAAGAAAATATGTTTTATTAGTTACTGTACAATTTTTGGATTAAATAATCGTGAAATAGTTATACCAATACCTAAGAAATAAGGATAATGTAGTTTGAATATGTTCAGAAGAAATTTAGCCAGTTCAAAGTCCTAAACAAAATCGAAAGTTTAGATTTGGGAGAAGATTTAAAATCAATTTGCTGCATAGACATTATTTCTTACAATATTTTTGTATCCAGTACTCCTTCCATCAATTAAAAGAGAAATGGGATGACCTTTGCCCTCAACTTCTAATTTTTCTATCCAATACAGAATATATCTTCTCACATCAACGGCATCAAACTTATTTTTGATATGCAATCGCAAATGAAACATCACTGAAATATTTTCAAATACGTTAAAACATTAAAAAAATTACACTGATTGCACACATGCAATAATGGTTTCACTCCACTTACACGCTTTACATCCGAATTTATCATCACAAATTGTGTATATTGCATTAATTTTGAAAAAAAGCTGCGGTAAATTTGTATCACTAATATCTAAGAGATTAAAGATAATAATGAATTTATAATCAAGTGTAGCAATAGTTCAAATAACATCCGGTGTATTACCACGAATGCTATTGTCTTTTCGCCACATTAAGCAATCCATGGCCATTTGAAAAGCTTTTTCAACATTCTTTTCCTGATGAAGAATGTATCGACTCAGCCAATTATCGTCATTTTCAATTCTTTGGATGTCAAGAAGATAGATATCATCTATAAATGAAAAAGTTACAACTCATAATCTTGAATTAAAAACCAAATGTTTCTTAGCCAAAATTGTTTTTCTGTAAAGCTTAAGTTGTGTAAGTCTATCTTAACATACTCTGAATAATTTTTATTCTTTTAAACTGGAATTAATAGCAGCAAAACAAAAAATACCTCAGGATTTTTTTTAGGCACTTTGGAATAAAATTGAAAAGTAAAAATTAAGAAGAAAAACGTTTTGCATTAATTATTTTTTGGTAAGAAAGATTTGGGCCTATTTAAAGTCACAAAATGGTATCACAGAACTTTTGATTGTGATAAGCGCATTCAGAAGTAAAGATTTTTTATTTTTTTTAGTACCGGCATGAGAAAATTATAACAAAAAACTCAAAAACAAATTATTTGCGATATGTACTAAGTTACTAAGTTATATTAATTAATAATAATTACTCCGAATTAATTATAGTTCTTACTAAGTTCTAGATTAGGTAACAATCTAAATTAAAATGTAAACCAAAGCATTTTTGGCAACTCCAAGAATTAAAACTAGAATTCGATCAAGAAAAATCAGACTTTCACGATTGATCTGCGCTTAGAAATAAAAATCAAACATGACTGAACCAAAAATGTCAATATTAAAAAAAAACACGAAATGGCGTTCAAGGACTCACTTTGGTTGTCCAATTTTACATCTTGGATTTTAGCCATCAATTTAGTTCTCAACTCTTTTATAAGAGTGTGGTCTACTATTTCGATCTCCATGTTCCTTTACCTTACTTCTCCTTTCTGAATTATAACTCTCACAGCATAACAGAATAACATCAGGAAATTAGTTTTTATTACCGTAATTATACTTCCGGCTGTTCGCGTGACATTGAAAGAGCACACAATTTTTTATACACTTTCCAGACACACTTTTACCAATCTAGGTTAGTAGCGACTCCCGTTAGGAACTTTAAGAATTAAAAATAATTTAACTTTAATTTATAGCCTTGGCTTTGGTTCAATTTTGTGAGAATTTTATGCATGTAATATATGTTTTAAAACTATGAAATATTTAAAGATAACTCAAGAAAAAGTTTTTAACAGTCTAATTTAAGTTTTTTTTAAAGTTGGAGTAAAGGAAAAATTAAAAATTAATTACGAAAAATAATTTAACCAAGGTCCCACCGAGATTTGAACTCGGATCGCTGGATTCAAAGTCCAGAGTGCTAACCATTACACCATGGGACCAGGTTAAATTAATTTAGGAAAGTGCAGTTTTAAAAATTTTTGATATATTATAAAATTATTTTCAAAATAAAAAATTTGCAGCATCGTTAAATCTGTGATTAACTACCAACTTAAAATTTTCACCTGGATACACTAACCATGAATCATTTTATTAACGTAACGCAAGCACAGCTGCGTTGTGTTAATATTTTCACCATTATTCATCAGATCAGTTTAGCTAAAATATTCTTATTATAAGTACAGTACCGGTACTTTCACTGCAGAAAGATAACTGTGATCACGTTCCAAGAAAAATGAATCGTACTTTGATTAAGGTAGTGGTAATTTTGGCCATTGCGTTTCAATGCCAGTCGGCATCAAATAAGAACTTTGACTGGCAACAATTTAAAATGTCGTAAGTTTTAAAATTAATTTTTATCTCTATAACCTTTAGACAAATTGTGTGTTCATTTTGTTTCTATTTCGTAGGTGTGGTCGACCGTGGGCATTTTGTGATAAAGATGAAGACTGCTGTGGAATATTAGTCTGCAAAGAATTCATTGTTCAGGATATTGACACTGAAATTATGTTCTGTTTAAATCCAGAAGATAAGTAATATTGTAACTGTCAAATAAATGCATCAATTTGCTTGACTGATTTTATGGTTGTTTAATTGGAATTATTTCTGAAAAATTATTTACGATACTATATGTGAATAAAAATAATTTACTAAAATTTTAATTGTTAAATCTAATTCACAATTCAAGAAAGGTAAACGTTAGTTAGGAGCTCCACAGATTGAAGAGTTATATATAATTATTTATCATCTGTGATAGTAATGAATGCGGTTGTTTGCGATTGTTTTGTACGTGGTCAAAAATATCGATCCCCATCCCAACTTTTCAACGTAGTGCCTCGACTATTCTATTTACGGACCATGCATCTGGTATTAGTAGTTAGAGCGTGACGTACTCATACGCTTGAAAAATTTTGTTACACGTAATTTTTTATTTTAAAAATCTTGTGTGAATTATCAGACTGATTTACAATAGGTGCGTTCAATTTCGAAAATTTAAATGACTTTTCCCATAAGTCACTTTTCTGACGTCACTACATCTAGAATAAATGATGAAATGTAAGTGTATTTTGAGAAAAAGTGACGTCAAAAAAATCACTTATGCCATAAGTCAATTAACTTTTCGAAATTGAACGCACCTAGTATCTGTTTTGTTGAACCTACATTTCACAATTATCGTGTTAAAGTAATGATTAACCACGTAATCAGTATCTCACAATAATTTTGACGTATTTAAAGCTCAGAGGAGTGACAAAATTTGCTGATAACGGGAGATAAAAATTTAGTTCAGTCTCATTTCTCGTAGAGTCAATCGCGTTACGTTGCAGTTAACTATTTCACACACCCCTCTTCATCATGTCTCAGGTAAAATTATTTATGTATGAGTAAACTCTTGAATTAATTTGACGGATTAAATCCTCTCTAGTATGGAAAATTAGTAATTATGTACCTACAAAATTAATTTATTATATATGATTTAATTCACATTTTTCATTTTTTACAGAGTACTTCTGCGTTACAAGAGGTGAGAATCACATCAAATGAATCGTCTAATTCAACCAATGGTAACATCACCAAGATAATCTTAAAATAACTGTCAAAATTCTAACAATATCTTAATATTAGATTCCCAGACTGCCTCTCAAACCAAATACATCTCCAGAACAGTCACCGTTCAATCAAATCAGACATCCAGAACAACCATCGTCGAAGACAACATCAGATCTATCATCTCTTGCATCTGGCTTCTCACCAAAGAAACATTTACATGTGTAACTGATTCAACCAATCCCCATACACATCATCAAACATTTACTCCAAGAATTATTGCTGGTCTTATTGTTCTTGCCAGCATTCTTTTGGGCCCGCGGTTGCTGGCAGGAATAATCGCAATAACCATCTTTGTAAAGATAGCCGTACTCTTTTCTAGCATTGCTGTCGGTATTTTTTTTGGATTTAATGTAATCCTTATTTTAGACAAATTCGTTCAAATACCGAAATATGTAGTTACTGACATTGGAATTTTAGTCAGTTTAATCCTCGCCCCAGTTTTGTTTTATGAAGTTTCTTTCAAGATTGTCTTAGGTCTAAACGTAGTGGCACTTGCTCAGTTTTTATTTTTACTTGTAGTATTAGCTGGATCACAGCAGGTTCTTCGCAATCAAGGAGTATATGTTGTTGTTATGTTACTTCTGATTTTCACATCAAGTTTTGGAATGCTGAGAGGAAATATTGTAGGATATGAGTACAGATGGTTTAACATTGCATTCATGTGCATTTACGGAATTATTTTGCTTCTTGTTGGCTTGCCTAAGATTCAGGTTCCCGCAGTTTGTGTTGTGTTTATTTGGTTTGGTATCCAACTCTTAGACTTTTTTGGTACTGTAGCATTGCATTTCCAAACATACATATTGCTGATTATAATCTTCTTATTCTTCTTCTGTTTTTTTGTTGGGTTGATAAGACCTACACTGACATGTTCCAGTCAAACAGAAACAGAAAATAGTGTTTTGAGAGTATTTGTTGGTTGTTGGGAATGTCACAAGAAAGTGGTTGTAATTGACACCCAAGTATAAAAACAGTGTGAATTTTGAAATAATTGTAAAAAATATGATTATATGATTACAGATTTTTTAAACTGGGATGTGAAGTGACAAAATATTTATTTTAATTATTAATGTGTTGGTTCCATTTGCTGAATATAGATGTCACCAGTTGTTAGCATTCGTTAAAGATTTTGTTACAAGTTATAAATGAAATAATAATTGTTGTACTGCGTTATTCTTGCGCAGTTGTACTTGTATGGCATAATGATGTATGATTTAATGATTTTTACAGTGAATAAATATATTATTCCAGAACCAATTTCACCACTTTTCAACATTTCTATGAACACGTAGAAATTATCTGGATTTTTTGGATTTTTGTTTTTATTGTCGCACTATTAATTGCCATATAACGTAAGACATTAGAATTTCCACGGAATTAGGTGTTGTTTTAATTAGGAAACAGATTTAAAAAAACCTTATCAAACTTCTACATCAACAATTTTTTTTTTAAAACAAACATTTATTTATATCACGGATACAAAACTCCGATAATATCTTTAACCTCGATTTCCTCTTATTAATGTTTAATCAGAAGCGTCACACATTACGAAGAATTTCGTAATAAAAGCTGCGCACGCAAAACCAAAAATTATTTCCTGTTTTTAATATTTTTTCTACATATTGTAATTTATTTTCCGGTTACCATGTAAAAATAGAGTTTGCCATTTCCTTGCAGGAATTACATTTCTGATGTGGCTTATTTTCCTCCTATTTTAAGAAACTACACGTCCACATTGCTACAAAAATTCTCACGCAACAAGTTTTTTAAACATCAATTACATACCGGTAATGTTTTGCTATTTTAATTATTGTTTGTAAATTACCTTGAGAAAATATTTTGACCATATTTAGCCTTCTACAAAAATTCAATTTGCGTTTTTGACTTTCAAGTGAGCCGAGGCAGTTGATATTACAATAATTATTTTTCAGTTATCATGGCTGATATGAGGATTTCATTTAATGATTCTGCTCCACCTTATGCAGTAGTTGGTAATCTAAATTTTCGTTACACGATGTTATGCCACAAGTTAATCAAAGTTTTCTCAATAACTTTATCCTCTTAGAAGAGGATTACCCCCCTGAACCCATAGAAAACAACACTGAAACCTCGCAATCAAAGGCTATTATACAGACTGAAGACAACAATGACTACATAATTAACACCATCTGGCTACTTACCAAAGACACTTTCACAGTCGCATCAACATCAAATGAAATCACCACCAATGAAAAGATATTTACTCCAAGAGTTATTGCTGCTTTTATTATTCTTTCCAGCATTTTTATTGGTCCAAGTATATCTTCTATTATAGGAACAGATTTAGAGCTTCGCACAATTGCAATTTTGACATGCATTGTTACAGGTATTTTTCTTGGACTTAACACATCTTTGTTGTTAGACAGATTCACTCCATTACCAAAGTACGTAACTCTTGATATTGGAATTTTAAGTTGCCTTTTCATTACTCCAATTAATTGTATATACTTACCATCAGTCTTTACATTAATTATTAATCTATTTGCATTTTGTGAATTTCTGTTTTTACTCCTTATTATGTCTGGAACTGAAACCAGATTTGTCAACCAATTTGTTTATGTTATAATTCTCTTAGTTATTTATTTTATGTCAAGTTTTGTATATTTACCCTTTTTTTATTATGATGATGGGGAAAGTTTATACATTGGATTTCACGTAACGTTTGTAGTTCTACACGGATTCATGTTATTTTGTATTGGATTACCCAGAGTTCAGGAACCAATTGTTTGTGTAACGTTTGTTTGGTTTGGTATTTGGTTGTTGCAATCTTTACATTGTATCACCTTATATTGTGCAATATATGTTCAATGTGTAGTTATATTACTTCTACTTCTCGCATTTTTTATTGGATTGTTTTTGTCAGTACAAGATGTCACAAATGACATTGACAATGTTCAAAATGCAAATCAGCCTTTTGTTTTGAGATGGATAATGAAGTGTTGGGAATTTCATAAATATGTAGTAACAATCAGAAGTAAGAAAGTGGAAAATGTTTAAGTGATAGCAATTTAATCATTATATTCCACGAAAAATTTGACTGTATACTTGTAAGTTGACACAAAATAATGTTGTTTGTACATGTCTGTACATGGAAATAAAAGTTCTATAAAAATATAGAGTTTCAGTTTGTAAAAATAATTCATTCTTTTTTGGAAAAACTTAATTCAAACTCAGAATTGTCACTATAATCATGTTCCAATTTTGTTTTTAAAGCTGGGTGACCTAATTGAATTGATTTCGTTGTAAAGAATTCGTAAGGTGGCCTTAATTATCTGGGGATGTAGCTCAGTGGTAGAGCGCTCGCTTTGCATGTGAGAGGTCTCGGGTTCGATCCCCGACATCTCCAATTCCTTCATTTTATTTTTTTTTTGCTCATTTACTTTTCTACAAACATTATCCGAAAATATATTATCCGCTGCAAAATACGGTACAATTGCTGTTGCAAAATCAATGGAAACACATAAATTTTATTCACATGCCTGATTGTCTGTAACCAGAGCTGATCATTACAAAAGCAGAGCTCATCCTGGAATCAAATTTTTATGACATGCTTCATCGTTGACTCAAATATCAATAACTTTGTCTTTACCCAACACAGAGAATCCCAGCTGTAACTAACCTTCATTTTGTTCAACTCCAAGAATTTACATGAAGTTTATACTACACATGTGTTTAAGCTATGTTATTCTGACTTTCTATGGAATAGAGACTGTTTTTCAACCAAGGTTTCTACATGTCGTGCAGCCTGAGGAATATATTCAAAAAACAGATTCATCAGTGAATGTAGAATTGCCTGTAAAATATCTTGCTGATGGCAACACAGAACGTCCAAAGATAAACTCTGCATACAACAACGACATCACTGACAAAAAGAGTGTTACATCTAGTACTAGTGCTGTAAATGAATCTATTCGATTAATTCCTCGCTCTAAAGATGCTAAATTCTTTACTGCCACAAATGCTTCCAATAACATCCACGGTAACAAAACATTAAAATCATTGCAACCTTTAGAAAGAGATATTCGTGTTGTCAAAGGAGATTCTAAATTGATTAACTCCGATTCAGGAGTTGCTAGCGTGATTAATCAGATATATTCAAATTATTTTTGGATGCCAGATGATAAATTTATTTCTAATCGTAAAAATAATACAAAGAATAGCATTGCTTCTAAACCAAATCAAAACAGCACCATCTTTTCGCACACCTTTGCCAACGGTACCAAAATTTTCTCTTCCCAAAACAAAAGTAATAGCCTGGCGTTAAATTTCCCTGGTAATTTAGCCATGCCCGCTAATTTTATGTCAGAATCATCAGAATCGTTAGAATCGCCAGAGTCGGCAGTATCGGCAGTATCGGCAGTATCTGCAGTATCGTTAGATTCTGATGATGTTGATGATTACACCACAACTCTTGTGGATAATATGCCATCATCTGACGGAGACACAAACCAAATACAATCTCCATTAGCTGATAAAAACAGTACCAAAGTTATTAACCAGGATGATGGTCACGAGGATGATACTGACATAAATGATGGACAAACGGTTGGTAGTGTAGTTGTTGAAAAGAAGCCTAGTATTGACAATGATGAAAAGAAGCCTAGTAATGAGAATGATGAAAAGAAGCCTAGTAATGAGAATGATGAAAAGAAACCTAGTAATGAGAATGATGAAAAGAACCCTAGTATTGAGATAGATGGTGATGCAAACGGTAATAAAAATTTTGCTACCGAAAGCGAGAATCACGAAAATTCTAATTGGAAATCAAGCTCGGAAGATTCTGAACCTGAAGAATCTAAGTTTGAAAAATTAGCTGAAAAGATCTGCGATAGAAAGAAAGCTAATGATGATGCTCAAGAATATGTTAAAGAGAAAGCTAAAGATGATGCTCATGAATATGTTAAAGAGAAAACTAATGATGATGCTTATGAATATATTAAATTTGGATTACCTAAAATTTCCAATCCAAAATATACAAAATATGCGCCTAATCCGTTAGCCAGTGGTCTTGGGTAAGGAATGTTAATTTTTTTGGTATACTTGTAATATGATTGGTAATAAATTATTTGTGAGCAGGTTTTTAAAACAACAACAACAACAACAAGTTACCGAACAACCAAAATATACCGTTCACGAAACTCCACCAAGGACCCACACATTTGGATTTTATGATTCTACTTCGAAATTTAATAAGTTAACAAGCCACAGAAATCCTTCAACAAAAAGACAAACCGATTACATTTTTTGGATATAATATTGTGTACAGTATGTAATAAAAGATATGGTAAAGTAAATACAGTGTGTGTCCTACGTATTAACATTTTGAACGCGAAATTAAAAATTGAGCTGATATACGTCACGTAGAGCAAGATCACATTACGTCACTAATAATAACTTCGCCGCTGGCGCCGCTTCAGTGTACATAAAATCCGCTAGGGGTAGCTAGTTTTAGTTCTTCTTCGGTCTTGCAGGTCGTTTGTCCTTGTCGTGCAGCGCAGATTTTAACGTGTTTCAACAGTGTCGCCACGCAGAAAAATGCCACACATCACATTAAAAACCAGTGACGGAGTAGAATTTAAGGTTGACATCAAAATTGCGAACCAATCGACGGCTATAAAGAATTACTTGAAAATTTTCAACATCGACGGTACAAGCGAACACGTCATTAATTTTCCAAATATCACCAGTAAGACTTTAGACAAAGTGATTGAGTGGGCTACGAAATATGAATCTGAAGGGTGGATAGAAGAAGAATCAGAGGATGATGCAGAGGAGAGAAATTCCGATATTTTTGGGTGGGAATTTGATTTTATTGAACTAGAAGATTCCGAACTTCGTGAACTGCTCTTAGCTGCTGTTTATTTAGATGTTAAGGAATTGCAAGCGTTGTGTTGTAAAAAAATGGTGCGTACTGTTATGGAATATGAGGATTACGAGGATGTTCGTGAACGGTTTAACCTTCCAGATGATTTATCGCCTGATAAGGTAGAAAAAATTGTTAACAGTGATTTTTTGGAATCTGATTCCGATGATGAGAAAGAAAACTGTGCTGTCGGTGGAGAATGTTTGGACTCTGACTCGGTTGATGAGAGAGACAACTGGCTTGTTGGTGGAGACCCTGGCTGGAAAAATAAAAAGGGAAAATTTGTCGTCGGTAGAAACGTTTTCGAAGTTGACGACTCGGACGATGATGACTGATTTCTTTTGTGCAGTAAATTTTGGATTTTTAACTTTTCGTTGTTATATTTTACGAATTTGAATTGTGTACCGATGAAATTATTAAAATTGAAAATTTAACGAGGAATTTGAATTTTGCAAGCAGAAGTGTCATTTATTCAGTTGTTTGTCCACTTTACACGTCTTGTTAAAAGGCACTAAAAACTGACATTTTATTAAACTAGTTTGTAACAGCAGCAAATTAAGAAGTTTTTTAAAATTCTTACAACGTATTTCAAATGATTTACAGCTGCTTTAGTCAGATGGTTTACATAAAATTTTTAAAGGTTATAATCCGTGGCCTTCAAAAATTAAATCTTAATTTTAACCACGTGAATTTTTATCATAACCTGAAATTAACTTACATAATTTTTAAATAATGTAGTCATAAAATATTAATTCAATGCCCCAAATTTTTTTTTTGCAAAAAGCCATCAAATGGAGAAAATTTAAATGAAACATTTTTAAGTTAAAACAGTTGGGTGAAAATTAGAATTATGGCATTTAAAAATCAGTGCTTAAGGCTACAGGTAACCTTGCGTAAAAAGGAACAAAATTTAAAAACTGGAAAGAAAAATTCGGGAAAAAAGCTACAGTATGTCAAGCAAGGTGAGTAAAAAATACGGAGTAACCGATAATTTCTCAATACAGTCTGGTGTATAAATTATGCTTATTAATAAGCACGTAAAATATTGCAATAACAAAGTTAAATTATTTTTAAAAAGTTTTTAAATAATATAATTTTGACTTAATTTTTAACAATTTTTCTTCTATTCAGAATATTTGCAATGGTAGATTGTTGTTTGTCATTTTAACATGCGCAATTGGATCTGGTTTTCAACATGGCTATAACACTGGTGTCGTAAATCAACCCCAAGAGGTAAAATTCCTACATTTCACTGCATATTTAAATTTAGCACATTATAATTATATTTTAACTTTTAGGTTTTAGAAGAATTTATTAATGAAACTGAGTGCAGACGTACCGGTGTTGGTTTTACAGAATCAGAAATTCGTTCTGTTTGGTTGTTTGCCATTTGCAGTTACTGTTTCGGTGGAGTTGTAGGATCAACGCTGATTTCTGTATTTGCTGAGAAAATTGGTAGGAAAAGAGGGCTTATGGTTAATAATTACGTGGCTGTTTTCGGTGGATTATTGCTGGAAGTTGTTCACCTGGTTAAATCATACGAGCTTCTGATTGTTGGTCGCTTTATTGTTGGAATTAACTCTGGTATTTGCTACGCGCCATTGGAAAATTTGGATCCAAATACTCAAAAATATATTTTAATTCTAGGATTAAATTCTGGTCTTGCACCTCTCTACCTAGCCGAAATATCACCAACAAAATATCGCGGTGCAATAGTTTCTACTTACCAGTTAATGTTAACAGTTTCTATATTATTATCCCAGTGTCTGGGGCTGCCACAAGTTTTTGGTACAAGAAAACTATGGCCTACTCTTTTTGGTAATTAGAAAAGTGAAAATGTTTATTTAGCACCAATAACTAAATGTTATCTACTTCAATTCGTCTTTCAGCTTTGATCATCATACCCACAATTTTTCAAGGAGTTGCTCTTGTATTTTGTCCACCATCTCCAAGATATCTCTACTCAAAAACAAAGGATAAAACACGTACAAAAAATGGTACAAATCAGATTCCAAATCATTTACAAAGAAAATGATGTTAATGGAGTATTAATTATTTTAGTGCTAATTTGGTTACGTGGCTCAGATGACGTAGAAGACGAATTATTATCAATTCAACAAGAAATTGAAGAAGCTGAGCAGATGGCAAAAACAAGTCACGGACGACTATTTTCTGATCGATTTTCACGTTCGATGTTAGGATTGAGCATTTCCATTATGATGTCTCAGCAATTCTCAGGAATAAATGGCGTACGTTAAATCTAACATCGAAATTTCTCCTGTAACATCAAAATGTAAATTTTACTTGAACTACTTTTTCAGGTGATATTTTTTTCAACAGATACGTTTACTAATCTCGGCTTAGGATCAACAGATGCACAACTGGCAACGTTAAGCATTGGCGCAGTTAACGTTATCGTTTCAATTTTATCTTTATGGCTCATTGAAAAATGCGGTAGACGTCGGTTGTATTTGGTTAATTTGATGTTGCTGATTATAATTTCGCTTCTACTTACTGAAGTTCTGGAAATGCAGGTATTTATATTTCATCTCAATATCAGTTGATGAGATTTCTTAAACCACCAGAAACTCGTTTCTGCTAGATGACGTTCGAATCTCCTCCGAAAGGATTATCCATCGTAGCTGTTGGAGTTGTCTTCGCATTCATCATCGTTTTTGCTTCAGGTCTTGGTCCAATTCCATGGCTAATAGTTCACGAATTTTTCAATCAAAACGCGCGGTCGCGTGCAGCCAGCATTGCTGCATTTGCAAACTGGACATCAAACTTCGTGGTTAGTATAATTTTTCTTCCAGTTAAAGACATTTTGCGTGGCTATGTGTTTTTGGTCTTTGCGATTTGCCTAACGGTGGCGTTCGTGGTCGCATTTTTAATTATGCCTGAAACGAAGAATAAAAATCCTAGTGAAGTACGTGCGACGTTTGAGAGAAATGGTTGGACTCAGTTTCGAGGTCGCGCGAGTCACGAAAGTGCGAGATGATTATGTAAAAATCAAGTTAATCATCTTCAGCACGTTTTTGAGGGTACAGAACATCTTACCTGAATATCATAAAATTGAATAAATTATACATATTGCTCTAAGCTATTTTACAAAACATTACAAGGTTAACATAAAACTTAGAAAGACACAGCTAAGATTTAATATTCATTTTTACTCCGTCTTCTCTTGTGTCAGTAACAGTGATTTTAATTCAATGGGATACAAAGAAACTTTTAATGCAGTTGCATTTATTTTATTAATTGTTGCAACCATCAGTGTCTCAAATATGCAATGTCGAGATGGACAAGGTTTTACATCTCTTACCTGTTGTCAACAAATGTGTCTAATATCATCTACAGTTCACACAGCAACGAATTGTTCAAACAATGTAAGTTTGGATCAAGGAATTTCGTATAAAAGCATTGTAATCACCAATCAACAATATGTGACAATGGCTAACGATTACATTGAAATTCATAATTTATTTCAAGAAGGAGACAATGTTACTTTTTCAAAAAGAGAATATTTTATTAGTGAAAATTACGCAATAATTGTGTGTTATACACTGCATCATATGTTAAATACGTGCCACAGGGAAATAATATCACCAGAAAATGTAACGTCATTAAACAATAGCCTTTCCTTGTTGATGAAGCAATACTCACACAAGATCACCAATGATTTATTCGTTTTAAACGAAAACGGAGCCGTCGAGATGTGCAAATCATCATATACAAAATCCGACATTTTGGAAGTAATGATTGCTTTGTGTAAAATTTCTCAAATTTTATCAATTATTTCATTAACAATAACAATAATTCTTACTTTTATCTTAAAGATTTTTAATTATCAAAAAGAATTTGCATTAGTGTTCCACATCATCATGTTATGGATAGCTTATATAATAGCTGCTCTGAAAATGTATCCATTGTTTCCATCAAAATCCTTCATATGCCCACTGCTAGCTTCATTGTTTCAATTCAGTTCAATGTCTTCTTTCCTGTGGTTAACAATCCATGCAGTTATTTTACATAACTCGTTTACCAAAGTGCACAGTCATCATGGAAGCGTTAAACGATTAGTCTGCTACGGAATATGTGGGTGGGGAATACCCCTCTTAATCATCATAACTACAATGGTATACCGCATTTATGCCGTTGATGTTTTGGAATTACTTAATATTGGACGGCATTGCAGTGAAGAAGTAGACAAATTTAATATCATAGCTTTGCTTGTATATTACGAAACAATGGCTGTGTCGTTAATTGTGAACTTAAGTTTGTGTGTTCATCTGGTTATCTATATAAGAAGAGTCGTGAAAAGTGTGTCATCAACGTGCAATCGAACATTCAAACAATTGTAAGTACAAGTACATCAATTTTGTCTTGACGTGATATGTTGGTAAATTTTTGTTCTTGTTATTTTAGAATATCCGTCGCGATCAAGTTGGTGATTATAATGGGTGTTATGTGGGTGTTTAAGATAATTTCGCTTGTAGGATATTTCGTTATTGATGACGTGCGATATTTATTTGCAATACCTGACTTTCAGGGTGTCATTGTATCTATATTGTTTGTTGGTAATGCGAAGACGGTGAGGTTATTGAAGAGGAAATTTCCGAGAGTTTTTGGAAGAATTGCAGATCGTGATGAATCACGTTTTAGTACTCGTGTTACAAGTATAACAGTTCAAACAATACCCGTTGCTAACAATGTTACTCAGTTGACAATGGGTGAAATAAATCACGTGTCTACTGAAACTCTTTGAGGCAATAAAAATGATATTGTTTTAGTGATAATTGGTAAAATTTTATCTTATTCTCCGGAGACTTTTATTAATATTTAAAAGATACAATAGCGATGCAATCAGTTTATTTGTTTGTTCTGATACGCCTGAATTCATATCGCATTTGCAAAACTAACCTTGCTCTTTCGCAATGCATTCTAGCTGACTCAAGAACATGTTACATACAGCACAAAAATATTCTTACAATGAATTCTGCTCATTCAACGAAGAATTGGAGAGCTTTGAAAACGCTACTGCCAAACTGCGTTTTTACTGTCGTTAACTGTATTAAGGTCAGCAAAAGCTTATCTATATAATTTTTGTTGATAACATTGTACGTGTCATGTTTGTCTCGGACCGGCGTGAATCGGAGTATAGTTATGTAGCACAGACTTTAATACAGCTTGATGGAATTTAATATTTCTGTTCAACACAATTTATTTATGTTTTTTCGAGCCATAAGAATACCAAATTATTGTTACTTACTGTAAGGGCGTAGATCTGTTTGTTTATCACAATTACCATTATTTGTTTGATGATAACCAGTCTTATTGTTTGGATTTAATCAACCACCACCGTACTTTTTTTTTTTTAGATTATCATGCTGTTATTCTTGGTAACAAGTTCCCACATATCAGCAACGTCATTAAAAAGTGTGTCAACGCGATGCGTGCTTCATTTACAAATATTACACCGCTTTGTCATCAGCGACAAGATTGAACCCAGTATTGAATTATGTAGATGTGCGTGCGATAGTAATCACGCTTCGAAATTGTATTGGCAAGCGATGGAAGGGAATCACGAAGCTAAACGACGTTGCGAGGAACGCCTAAAAAATAAATCAGGGCAATGCGTTGAAAAACTTCAGGAAAATCTTCCTGCAGGTAAAACTTGCTCGAAGGAGAGGTCAGCGCACTGTATGATCGATTGTGAAGCGAAGAGAATTTATGACGTCACAGTAGTCAGAAATAATATTAAGATTTCAAAGCAAATTGTCACTGACAAACACGAATTTGTTGATTTAGAATTAAACGACCATCTCTTTCTGCATGGGAGTGATATGTATGAGATTCATGATGTGGTGTGTGACAAACCTCCTGGAACTTATTTCATACACTTTAGGAATATGTACAAAGTGCATGATCAATGGTTAGAGACATTTCATTACGACAACAATAGCATTACATTGATGAAAAAGAAGTGGTTTGTAATATCTGATGATGCAGAAAATATACAACACCTTCGTTCAATGTTAGAATTATCAGATGGTATATGCAACGACGATAAAGATAGTTCTTCAATTAGTTTTGCTGCTGAATTTCCAGCACACGGCAACGGCGTTACGGTCTGGTCAGATATCATTTTGCACGTTAGAATTGGGGGCAACAATGTTCTGAAGATTTATTACAAAAGCAAACATGCTGTAAGTCCTGTAACGACGACGGTACCAACAATTGCAACAACTGTGGTAAACACCATTGAACAAATCGAACCTTCAACTTTAAGCGTAACAGATCCCGTTACAGCACAAAACCAATTCAACTCTTCGTTGAAAACTTTGGAAGTTTCTAAATCAAACTTAAACGAAAGTAATTTGTGGTGTTATAGTGCAAAAGTATTGGCAATTATTTGTGGTTGGTTGGTGATGATCCTATTACTTGTGCTTAGACATATGTATAATGCACCAGACACACTACATGGGGATTAGAACAGAGCAGCAAATTATACTGCCAGGTCCATCTTCCCGTAGTTGGTGGTACATTGCTCTAGTAAGGCAGATTTTTTAAAACTCTGTTGAGAAGCAAATTGCTGCATATGGAAGATTTTAAAAAATAATATTGAGGAGCAAATTGGTTCATAAGGCAGATTTGTTAAAACCATTGTGTAATATATTTTCAGTGTTTAATAATGGACTTGTAACACGTTTTAACGAAATTATGAATACTCCTGGTTTATTTTGGCCTCTAATTGTTTTCAAGTACCGTATTACTTATAATTTCCATTGTCCATAATCTAATCCTTAAAGACTGCGTGATACTAAATATTTTCAAGTTATAATCCAATTAAAATACAGTGACATTCTTCTTAAACGGGATTTGCAATCCGCGGTCCCATCTACAAAACAATACACATTTTTGTGAATAAACGTAAAATTATAGAAATAAAAATAAAGTAAATATTGTAGATTTACAGAAAAACGCTGCCAATTTTCCTTCATTCGAGCAAACAGAGCTTCTTTTTCGGCAACGTATGCGATTGTTCCAGGTTGAATTTTGTCAGAATTCTGCAGCATTTCGTTAACTGACTGAAAAATCACAGTCTGTGCAAAAATACAAATACCTTAATATTTTTTCCAATATAAACTTAAAATGTTTATTAAGAAAAGCTTGCTACCTTGGGAGGGATTTTTAATTTTGTCTCGTCAATTTTTCCAGGTGGACCTGGTGGTCCAGGAGGTCCTGAAATCGATACACCATCGTCAGTCAAAAAATAAACAAAATTATATTTCTATTTTACCTCTCACGCGTGCCAAGTTTTTAACCTTAATCATACCTTCAAAAATAAATCAGTAAATTTGTTTTTTTACCAACAAATATATAAGAATTTGTGTACCATGACCATATGACGTAGCTGAAGATATTCCTGGAAATCCTGGAGTGGTCCAGGTGGCCCTTGAAGACCTCGTGGGCCAACCTACGATGATGTAACATTAAATTTTGTCTTGGTTTTTGGTTAATGGGAAAAATGATAAGTTACTATGTCATGAATTTGATTGGAACTTCCAGGTAACCCGGGTGGACCAGGTATTCCATGTGGGCCAATACCAGGCTCTCCCTGCGCAAGGTAACAAATTATGAATTACAGTTCATATCAAAGTCAAATACAGTAACTATACTTTGTCTCCTTTTATTCCAGGTGAACCAGGTATACCATCAAACCCAGGTAGCCCAGGTATTCCCTGTGGGTGATGTGCTAAATTAATTTCTTTATATTCAGGATTTTGTACAGGCTGATTTAATGCTCACTGTATCGCCTCTACTTCCGGGGATTCCTGGGATTCCAGAATATCCTGTCTCCCCTCTCACAGCGATGCCTACGAGCTGGAAAAGTTACGTTAGCATATGGCATTAATTTATCAAATTTCGAGTGAATTTTTACTTACATCGAATAAGATTTAGGTTGTTGACATTTTATTGTGACAAGCCCCCCCCAAAAAATTAAACATTATTTATGCAATGAAAATCCAACTCCAATTTTTAATATATGTGTCAATTTTTTTTACCTTTAGCGTCTTCTTGAAGCTGAAATCGATTATTACGAGTTATCAAAATTGAGATTAAATTATTCTGCAATGTTTGAGGCAAATTAAATAGTAGTACTCACCAAAAAAGCTCCTTTGAAAACAGTGAGAAAAATCAACAAACTAACACGAATCATGTTTGTCGATATTAGACCCTTGAATTTCTTGCTGGTAAGTTTGTATCTTCAGTGGAGTTTGCTCGAATTTTGCCTGATCGATATTCGAAACTGCAAATTAAAAACAAAATTTGAGTCTGAGTAAAGTTCAAAGAAATTTATATCGTAATTACTACTGAAAAACATACAGTACGTAGTACAATTTTTTTCAATATGCTGAGAAAACATAATTAGTGATTGACGTGTAAATAAAAGTTAGAGTAAATAATAATTTAAGGTTAACACAATTTGTAGTTTGAGCTTAGTCATTGTTTATAACACTATTTTATCTACAGTGTAATTGTACAATACCCTGCCTATTCAGCCATACTGTGTTGAGGATTTTGTGAATTTGAAGTAATAATACGATAAAACCCCGTTATAAGGCGGATTCGGATATAACGCGAGTCCCCAACACTAGACCCAATGGAAATTTCGCCTCATTATATCTCGGGATAGCCGATAACGCGGGTGTTACTAAGTCCCCCGTTGTCCGCGTTGTAACTGGGTTTTACTGTAAAAGTATTTTAATTTGTATACCGGTACTGAAAGCGCAGAAATTGTTTTAAGGAATGTAAAATTTTTTAAGTACTAATTTGTTTGTCAATTTGCGTATTTTTACTGCTAAGGCTAGTTTCGTGTTGACTGATGTATCATATAATTGTTGGTGATAACCTCTGCCAGGTTAAACAGCAGACATCAACACCGAATGATAAATACGGTAGTTTAACGAAAAATATGACTGAACACATGGTACGATATGAGGGTCCAAAATTACGAACTTCGTACATCAATGTATACAGTATCAACATTAAAGTGAGATTTCGTGAATTATTTATTGCAGCCGTAACGCCCGAAGACTTTATTAGCAATTATCATGTTTTGTAAAATTATATAAACAACTGACAACGAAAAATTGAATTAAACATATTTAATACTGTGTACTCAGTGGTAATTCCTGTTACATGTGAAAGATAAGAAAATTTCAATTTGTCAATTCTTGGCATACTGCATCACTTAGAAAGCTGCGTCAAGTGGTTCCAGCTAAAAACAAATAATGAAAAAATTTTCGTGTGCGTGAATATTGTTAATCAACTGTATTAACTAATTGTTATACTGTACTAACCAAAATATACTGCCAACCGTCGTTAACTTTTACAAAGTACGCATTTTCCTTTGCTACGAACGCTACTGTTCCAACTGACGTAATACGAGATGTCAACAGCATTGCTTCCATTGTCTTAAAGGTCAATGCCTAGCAATTTAAAATATACACATGTAAAAAAAATTATTACCGATTAATTTTCATTGTGTACTGTATTCTTACTTCCGGGACATTTAGTTCAGGATAAAAATCACCCGAATTCCCATCTGGACCAGGTGGGCCCGGTGGTCCTGGTGGTCCTTTCCGTCAAAATTAGGAGTACAGTAATAAATAAACACCAATCAAATTAATTTTAAAAATTTTTACCAATGACGTAAGTTGGTATTTCTTGACTATTTATTCTCCCTACAAAATATAAGCAATAAACAATAAATATGGCTAAATCAATAATAAATTGATTAATCCACACCAAATCTTGGTATCAGTAATGATCTACTTTTCCCTGGAGTCCCCGGAGGACCTGGTGGACCAGGAGGACCTGGCAGACCTCTTGGTCCGATCTAAAAAATAACCCTGATTGCATATAATTTATTCATCACAAATTGATATCAATACAATTTACTTTAACATTTGCATTTTCCGATAGTTGACTCGAACTAGGCAATCCTGGTTGTCCAGGCAAACCAGGTGGACCAATGGTATTATCACCACGATCTCCCTAATCAAAGATTCAAGTGAGATTAATACAATACCATAATTAATGCAAAAATATACTTTTTGTCCTCGAATTCCAGGCAAACCAGCTCTACCGGGCACTCCTCGCATACCCTGCGCAATTGTTTAAAAAAAATCACATTTTGGTAGCTTAATACCGGTTATTACTTTGTGAGACATGTTATTTAATTTTTTTACTGGATCTCCAAATGAACCTTTGGCACCACTAAATCCCGGAAGTCCTGGATAGCCTTTTGGTCCGGAAACGAAACCTGTCTCCCCGTGTGATAAATTGAAAGTTTAATTCAGTTATTTACGACAAAAGAAAATAATTACCAAAAAAATTAATACAAAAAAATTATCTCAATTTTAAGCGTAATTGTAACTGGAGTAGAATTATGTCTCTAATACCTGTATTCCCTTCTTCACCATCTTGCAGCTGAAAATATATTTTTTTTTTTACTTAAAAGAACAATTATAACATTTATCCAAAATTTTAAGCATTATGTGAATTATACCAAAATAGTTATTGAATAGTGACAGAACTAAATTAATCTTATTATCTGAGGTTATACAAACTCACCAACCACACGTCATTGGTCGCTACAAGACATAGGAGTAGATAAATGCGGATCATCGCAACAAAGTTATTGTAGATAATGAACAATTTTTGTTCAAAGAAATGTTTTTAAAACGTAACGAAAAAGACTTGATGTTGCTAAACTGCAAATGGCAATTTGTCTTCGAAGTTGAGAATATAATTCTTTTCGAACTCTGTACTACGATCTCAGCTAATTTTGTATCGATTACGCTAATGCCATATAAAGAGATTTCGGTCTGAGTAAACTGTAAAAGGAAACCGTTGAATAGTTATAATTACTAAAAACAAAAAACGCTAAAACTTAAAAAAAAGGCTGGGAAAACGTTTTAAGTTTGAATATATGCAAGTTAAATAAAAATAGATTTATGTATTTCTTGTTTAACCAATATTTATTCCGTTAGATTTTACATGATTTATATAATGTTGCAATATTCCAAGACATTTAAAAACATTGGTAGACAACATGTACGTAAAAGTGAAATAGCAATTGAAACGGAAGCTCTCTTCTTACACGGGATTAGCAATGCGAGGACCCAGCTAAAAAAATAAGGTAACATTATTTTTACTATAGAAATGGTTTTATATTACAAAAAATATATGCAAACACTAACCGCAACATACTGCCAGTTGTCACTGACTCTGAGAAACAGAGCTTCTTCCTTAACGACATAAGCGAGAGTTCCAAGCGGAGAAATCGCTGAGTAATGGACCATGGCGTCCATTGTTTTAAATGTTATAGCCTAAAACACACAATAATAATAATAAATTTAATACTGTACAAATGTGCGTTAAGTTTAACAACTAAAAATCTTACTCCTGGTACAATTTTAATGCTGCCACCATCAAGTTTTCCCGGAGGACCTGGTGGACCGGGTAATCCAGGTGGTCCTCAAAATCCCAAGAAAAATTCAGATAAAATAAAATTATTCTGCTTTAATCATATATCTATTACCTCTTAAGTGGTCATTATTTTTTATTTTGGTCATGGCTGAAAAATCAAACGTTATAAAGTAATTATGCCGTCAATGAAAAAAATTCGATTAATATTGCACACACTGAAATGTCCGTAAACAGGCACAGCAGAAGATCCTGGAACACCTGGTGGACCAGGAGGTCCGGGTGGTCCCTGAGGACCTCTTAAATCAGCCTTGAAAAAAAATATAACGAGGTCATTGCAAATTTTATTTACTCATGCTTACTCCTCTGGCATGTTCGCGGAGAAGACTTGACGATCCTGGTGGTCCTGGTAGACCAGGTGGTCCAACTATTCCAACACCTGGTGCACCCTGCAGAGATTTGGAAACTATCACACAAAATGTATTCTAAATATGTGAATTGATATACTTTTTCCCCTTTAAGTCCAGGGTAACCAATTGGACCAGGGAAGCCTTGCGGACCAGGGAAGCCCTTACAATACACAAATTGCAATAAATTATACTTGTATATCAATTATTATAATACAGCTCAACCTCGTTACAATGCGGCTATCGGTACAAATAGTAAGGTGTCGCATTGAAAGTGAGGTCGTGTTGTCGGGGGGTTCGCAGTAATACATTTCGTGAATTTTTGTCACTACTTTGCGTTGCGTGTATTCAAATAACGTAAAATTTAAATTCTGTGCAAATTGTAATACAATAGATTCTAAACAAAATCGTGTTAAAAATTTGTAAGCGAATATGCATTTATGGTGTAGTGAGGTTGAGCTATACATGGTAAAGAATATAAAAGAAATTTACAGGGAGGCCCTTCTGTCCTACTTGTCCTGGAAATCCATGTTCACCTTTTTGGCCTTTGAGTACATTAGCTACAGCATAAAAGTAGTTCAATTAAGGTTAGTTAACTTATACTGCACAGATTAAGTATAATTACGCTAACAAAGTTTGTATAAGTTTACTAATTATTTATGTCTGAGTTACCTGTTCCACCTTCCTCTTCTTGAAGCTGAAAAATATAGACAAATTATTTAATTTTATAACTCTCCAATTTACTTCAGAAAAAATTAACATGTGCAGTACTACATTTTGGTTTACAGTAATAAAAATTAATGCCAGTACTATAGTTATGCAAAAGTTATAAATTAATGCAATTAGAAATTTAATGCAACTGTAGTGCTAGAACTGTTACGTACCGGAAAAACTCCTTCGACAACAAGAATGCACAATACTAAATATACACGAAGCATTTTTACGAAAGCAGACACTGAATTGTCCACAATCTATATCAATTTGAGTATGAATTTGCTGTTGCTTTTGTTATTTTTGATTGGTTTAGAAATATCAGGAGAAATTGAATATAGCAATTACTTTTGAGAACTTTGAATCGGTTAAAGAGCATACATCAGCCAATATCGAACGATAGATAAATAAGCAGAAAATGTGATTGCAGCGCATGTAAGATAGGAATTTCTCACATAACATTGGACTATAGAAACTTACAAATTATTTTTATTTCAAGTACAAATACCTGTAATACAACGAAATAAGTTAGTCAACGATGGAATGTTTATTGTAATAATTGGTCTATATATTATTGCATTATTTTGCGCAAGTTTTTGTTTCATATCTATTATGTGCAAATGTAGATGGAGAAATTAAGACAGAAAATAAACAACAAGTGTAAATTTCAATCATTTATTACATGACGTAATGATTAATAATGGAGACACGTTTGAAAAATTATTACTACTAACAATTTTTACTGTTATCTTTTGTACTTTCTGAACGTATCATCAATAAACCACAATACAATTTTACAATATTCACGTCAAAATTTGTGACTTTTTTTTCACTAAACTACAATTTAGTTCAAACTATCGCATTATAATATCATTCTAGAACTGTTCTTCAAATAATAATCAACATGACAAACAATTTCAACAATGGCAGTGAAACTGCAGTTTCAAAAATAAATCAAAAATAAAAGTTTAAAATAATGACTTAGAAAGTCCTTACAACAAACAATGGTGTAAATTCAATGAACTCATTGTTACTTATAAATTTATTGCTGAAAATTATTGTTCGGTTCTAGTACCATTCACAATACCTCACAGTCAACAATTTAATCCTACATTTTATATTATTAACATTCTACAATGTTTATGCTATTGTTATTAAAAACAAGTTTTTGCATTGTGACTTTAGAATATCTAAGAATGTCTAAAAGATTGTCTTGACGTTTAAATATGTGAGCCATGTACTTCATCAACATTTTCTAATATTGTTTAATAACGTTTCCTATCTGAAAATTAATTCAAAACAATTAAAAAATTAAACTATTGACGGAACTGATTTAATTTATCGATATTAAAGTCTTTTTGGTCTCTTTTATACACGTCACACCCCAGGAATTAATTGGTGAAGATATTCTTGATATTCATCTATCGTCAGAAGATCATCTTTAGTATTAATAGCAACTGAAGAATTCTTCCTCTTGATATTCAACGCTTCTAACTCAGCCTCCATTTCATCAGCGACCATTTCGACGTCCCTTTTCCTTCGATATTCTGTTTGACTTGTGGCCTCGATGCACAAAACAATAAAGACATTACTGCATGTATACTGTTCTTGTTCCAATAACTTGCCAGTATGTAATGGACTAGCTAAACCAATTTTTTCTTTGCTGTCTGAATGCCATGCATCGCAGTAAGCATCCATTGAGCGTTCACCAGCTCTTGTTGACCCGTGCCAAACTATCTTTTGTGGCCTAGTATAGGTAACATTTGCAAAATTATTTTACTTCTGCAAATATTCTCAACTTTAAGCTTTAATTGCTTTTATTTAAAAGTCTACCTACCAAGTGTTATCTTGCATTACATTCCTTCCATCAAAGGAATAAATCCTCGGGTGGTAACTAAATGGCGCTCCAGTGCCACTGAACATATCATTCCAAGAATTAAATAAAATATCTCCCTACATAAGAAAAATAGTCCAACAATGAAATCAACAAAATTCATTAATAACACAGTATTTGGAATTCACAAAATCAACAAATCATACCCTTATATTGGCTACTGGAAAACCTTTATCCGTGTGTCGTACAAGACTATCCAAATTCTGAACTCTAGCTGAAAGGAAAGCACGGAAAGTTCCACGAAGACCTCCTCGTCTAGCTTGACGGTAACAACTGTAGTCGACACCACGGACTCCGTGCATGTCGCCAGTATATGGTTCGTTCAGTGCAGCCATTCGTAACTGTTAAAAATAAAAGATAATTTAACCCAAGTCACAACGAGAATTTAAATGAAACGAGTTATCCTTAATCATTCTTTTAACAAATAAATAAATTACATTTACAAGTGCAGTTTAGACTGAAAAACCAACCTTTTTTCGAAGCTAACGTTCCGTTAAAGCATTGAATGTTAAAATATAAAAGTTATATTGTAAAGTTATCTAGTTAAAGTTGCAGTACAAACCGTTGGTCCAGACGCTATTAGAGAATCTGCGGGAAGTTTTAATACAGACGATTGAGTTGTTGACGTCTAATGTACAAAATTTATATTACTATTACTTTTCTACGACGTAAAAAGTAATCTCTGCCTTACCGTAGGTGGTTCTGTGGGCAATGGAATACTTGATCCCAACTGCAGAAAAAAGAAAATTAAATTACTCGTAATAATAACACCAATGACTGCAGAAACACTGACCGATACGTATTGCCAACCATCATTAACCCTGACCAGAAGCGCCTGTTCACTGACAATATACGCAAGCGTACCTACAGGACTCACTCTTGATAATTTCATCATTGCTTCCAGTGTTTGGAAAGTAACAGCCTGAAACATCCAATACAAAACAAATTTTTTTGTCACAAAATCCAATTGTAAGAGACATTACCCCAGGAACTATAGTATGCCTAGCCGAATAATCTCGTTGGCTCCCAGGAGCTCCTGGAGGACCAGGCGGGCCAGGTGGGCCTGGTGGGCCTGGAGGACCTATAAAATAACATGGGCAAAACATTAAAAATGATTGATATAATATGAGTAATAATGTTTTTACCACTCAAATAGTTTAGCTCCTTCAATCTTCTGAGTTCTCCTTACAAGTAAAAACAAACAAAAATCCCTTCTTAATCTTTGAGAGTAAAGCGATACACAAAACATTTACGTAAGAACTCTTTTACCAAGTCGGCCAAATCCAGGCGACCCTGGTGGCCCAGCAGGTCCCGGTGGGCCGGGTGGACCAGGCAGACCTTGACCAGGAAGTCCAGCTGGACCTACTGGACCCATTTCTCCTTCAATGGAAAGACCTGGTGGACCTCTTTCTCCCTACACAAATGCCATTTATTTTTTCGACAAGCTGAAAGTCAAGTACTCTTACAGGAATGCCTGGTGGTCCAGGTGGCCCTACTACTGGAACAAATCCACCATCGTGTACAGGAGTAGGTGGACCAGGAGGTCCAATTGCTCCCTAGAAAGTTAAGTCTTCTCAAATATTCTCTAAAAGCCTTTATGTATACCTTTTCTCCTGGGTTCCCTTTTGGACCAGTTGGCCCCACTGGCCCTGGCGGGCCTTGAGGACCTGTAGGTCCAACTGGACCTGGTGGTCCTTCAGTACCCTTTTCACCCGCCAATGCAAATCCATTTGGATTCTGACAAATAATTTCCACTTTAGCATAAATGGCGCAGCCTCTATTGGTCTGAGAGAGAACTTACGTAGGATATAGCAATATCATCACCATTGTAAGGCAATCCAGGTGGGCCAGGGAGACCCCTTTCACCTTTGGCACCAAATCCTGGTTCACCTGGACGACCAGGTCTTCCCTTAAAATAATATTATTAATTTAGTATTAAGCAAATGCGGAGAATTAAGCAAAATACCGGAAAGCCAGGCAAGCCAATTTCTCCAATTTTTCCAAGTTCTCCAGGACTACCATTTTTCCCTGGTTTTCCAATTGGACCTCTTCTTCCTCTGTTGCCTGTCAATCCTGGTTCACCTTTTTCTCCCTGAAATATTTTTTTCATGTACAGTAATAACAATAAAACTTTTTTTTTTTTAAATTGAATGTTAACCTTTAACAGCTTCAACTGTTTTCCATCAGAAATAATTTCACTTCCAAAACCCGGTGGTCCTGGTAATCCACGATCCCCTTTACTTCCTTTTTGGGCAAACGGACCAACAGGGCCTCTTTCGCCCTTTTGTCCTGATGGACCCTAAATATATACACATTTTTTTAATTTTCCTTGAAATCGATATCGCTTTCCATGCAATACCCTCGATCCCGCAGGGCCAACCGGACCGATGGCTCCTGGTAGTCCTCTTGGTCCAACCTATTTATATTATTAGTTAAAGACAATTACAATTTTTACATTATTCAGTTTAAAAATTTTACTTTTGTGTTATGACTCTCTGACGTGTGACTCATACTTTGTACACCGGGTGGCCCTGGTGGTCCAGGCATACCTATACCAGTTTCACCTTTTTCACCCTGAAACATTTACCATCATCATTAATGAATTTTAATTAAGTATTTAAAAGATTCTATTTTTAAATTGTACTTTTTGTCCAACTATTCCGTTAAATCCTGGAGATCCTACGTCTCCTTTTTGACCTCGTGGTCCAAGCTCTCCCTAGAACACGCGTAAAAACACTGCGCTTTTCAAAATATCATTGTAATTTTTACCTTGTCGCCCTTTGCTGCTGATATTCCTGGTAACCCAGGTAATCCTCGGTCTCCTTTTAATCCAGGTTCGCCTGGAGAACCAGGGAATCCCGTCATGCCTTCTCTACCTGGTTCACCTTTACAGTCGGCAGAATTAAGAAATTCTCCTTGCAATAAAGGGGACATACCAGAGCCCATCTAAATATTTACATAAAAAAAATTTGATAAGTAAAATTGATAAATTTAAAGCCTCTCACCTCAACCATGGTTGCATTTAATTCTGAACCAGGAGGCCCTTGAGGTCCAGCTGGACCAGGCGGACCAGGAGGACCAATAGCTCCCTACAGATGTAGATTTTTTGTTTGAAAAATCAATACTTGTAATTATTCTAAACTTACAGTTTCTCCTCTTGGTCCTTGAACTGAAGATATATTGCAGGAACAAACTCCCGGTGGTCCAGGTGGACCTGGTGGACCAACCTGCTCACACATTTACATCATTTATATCAATTCTACAAATTACAGCATATTTCTCATACTTTTTCTGAATAACCATTAACTGCACCACCAAGGTCTAACTCATCATCTGCTGTGGAATCAGACGACCCAGGTGGCCCAGGCGGTCCAGGAGGTCCAGGAAGGCCAGGAACACTATCTCCCTACAGAAAATTATTTATATTGCAAAAATTGTATAAAACATACCTAATTCACTTCTCATATTTTATTATTTTTACCTTTGGCCCTGGAGGACCAGAATCACCCTTATCTCCTTTTTCTCCTTTCTGGTTGTGACTAAGAGCTGTAAAAACCAAATGAACTTGCAGATAGAATACTAACAAGTGGTGAAAGAATTTTGTTTATTACCTGGGCTCGGTTGGGGCGGGGGTGGAGTTATACTTGGGGGTGGAGCAACTAGAAAATAGATTTTCTGTTACCTGCGTAATGTCATAATTTTTTAAAAAGAGTAATTTAAAAATTAAGAATTGGCCTCACGAGGGACATCAACTTCTAAGTGTTCATTATCAATTTCAGCATCTTCTGTCTATTTTTTATTTACAAACCAAATTTTTTAATTAAAATTTCAGAAGAAAGTTGAAAGTTTTTGATTCATTTTGTTACCTGAATTGGATTCATGTCACTCCGTTGACCATCTCCACTTGAAGACGACTAAAAAAAAAAATTTTCAAATGTCAAATGTCAAACATTTTAATTTTAATTTTTTTAAATTTTTAATTTGCTGAGGCGTGAACGTCGTGATTTTAAACAAAACACACCCAAAAATTTTTCAACTTGACCTTAGTGGACATTAATACCCACTTAACGTGAGAGTTTACACAAATAAGAGATAGAGTGGTTTTTTTCCCCTTTTCTGGAAATTTAAACAGCAAAAGAAAAGAAGGTGCTTCCACCTTGCGGTGAATTCTAAATTTATTACAACAAATTTAACAACTTTTAAAATTCATGAGGGGAATAAAAAGTCTAAATTACAGTAAATTCAACTTAACCTCAAAAAAAATTTTTTTGGTTGAAAATTAAAATTTTTTATTAAAAAGAAAATATAAAACTTAGAAATAAAAAATGATAACTTACTTAATATTCATCACACCGGTAAATTTTTTTTTTTATCTAAAACTTTTTTTTTGCAGGGGGTAGGAAAATTTAAGATAATTCCTAAGCGTTTAAACATTAAAGTAGAAGTGTCAGACATTTTTAATTTACATCAAAGAGGAAATGTCACTTTTACACACCCGGTATTTGTGATGTCTGCAACGGAATAAATTGGGTGATAAGATAAGATAACTTAAGGTCAGTGAGCAATTTTTTTTATACATTAATTTTTTATGTTAGTGCTACTTTTTTAATATTAATAATAAATAAAGTTAATAATGCGATTAAAATAATGTTTAAGTTTTAGGGGTTTGGTAATTTATTTTGGTTATTCGCTCAGGTGAGACTAATGTATTCCAATGAATAAAATTTGCATTTATTTAAAAGGATATTTAAGATTAATAATATTTTTTCCTTTATTCTAAAAGTTTTGATTAAAATATTAATAAGAACAGAGCGAATTGTTCAAACTTAGTGATTTTAACAATAAAACCTGTTCAAATTTTGCGATTGTTCAAATTTTGCGATTGTTCAAATTTTGCGATTGTTTAAATTTTGCGATTGTTTAAATTTTGCGATTGTTTAAATTTTGCGATTGTTTAAATTTTGCGATTGTTTAAATTTTGCGATTGTTCAAATTCTGCGATTGTTCAAATTCTGCGATTGTTCAAGTTTTGAGGTTACAACAAACTAAACTATGCTACATAAACAGAAAATCAGTTATAATTTTTTAATTTTAAATTATAATTAACTAATCTCCAACAAAAAAAATAACAAAAAAACATTAAACTTGACGTTAATAGTGAGATTATGAAGCTGACACATCAACAGCTGCGCGTGAAATACTCTTTTAGTAACAGCTTGCTTTACACACACAACACTCCCTCCTCCTTACTTTTTGACTAAATTAAACGTATAACTCAATCCATTCAACGAAACTCTTAGAAACTGTTAAAGAAGAAAGAAGGTTCAATTATAAAAAAATAAATAAATAAAACATTTTAAGAAAAAAAGTTACTTAGACCGTTGATCCCGTGTAAATTTTATTCTTAGAAACGAGCAGAAACAGTAAACGCCCAATAGCAAAAGAAGAGTTGAGTTTAAAAGGTAGAAGAGTATTTATTTAACTAAAGAAAGTTTAATTTTATTTTTTATTTCAAGGGGTTATATTTATATTGTAGTCTGGAAAGTTTTTTTTGGAGGGTTAGATTGTGTTAAAAGATTCAAAGGGGTGTCTGTGAAGTTTTGCTGAGGTTTGTGGAAAAGGTTTTGAAAGGTTTTCTGTTTTGTGGTTTTTATTTTTGGTTGTAAAAGGTTGGTAAATATTGGGAAATGAGTCGGGATTATTTTTGGTTTGGTAAGGTTAGTGAGTTATTTAAATATTTATGGTTTGTGATTAGGGAATATTTGTTGTTGGTTGTTTGGTTAGGTATAGGGTGTTTAGGTGAAAATGTCACGGAAGATTTTTGAGGAAGTAGTAACTTTAGCTATGGTCTACAAATCTAAGCAGTTTTTAACAAAATTTCCATTTGCTGAAAATTGCGCGGAGTTGTTGAAATTTTAGATCATTTGTAGAACTTTATCTGAAATTTTGCTGAAAATTGTGGAAGTTTTGCTGAAAATTGTGGAAATTTTGCTTGAAAATGTGAAAATTTTGCTAGAAAATGTGAAAATTTTGCTAAAAAATGTGATAATTTTGCTAGAAAATGAGAAAATTTGACTTGAAAATGTGAAAAATTTGGCTTGAAAACTTGGAAATATGCTGAAATTTTTCTGAAAATTTTGTCTAAAATTTCTAAAATAACATTGCACTTTGTCCACGAACACTTTCTAAATTCAAAAACAAATTTCTTCAAATAACCAACATTTCCACATCAACCAAACCACCAAAACAACTAAAAAAACCTCTTTAACACAATTTCCAAGAAACCATCAAACCATACAATTCCTTCTTAACCCCAATCACCACACATCCTTATTACACCATACACCCTTTATTAAGAAAAAAAAAAAACCCCTTACCACTTAACCCCACCATAACTTAATTTAATCTCAAATCTCCCATTTCTCCACCAACAAAGAAAAAACCCGCCAAACCCCCCAAAAAATCTCCTCTATCTTTTCCTATTCAATCTTATCACATTCAATTTTTCAAATTGACATCTGCTGTGTAACTGCCCTCTCCCCCAAACTCACACCTCACCCCTACAACCAAATAGATGAAGAGAGGGGGAGATCAAATGGAAAAACATTTATCCTCAGGGGGAATTGAATAGCTCCTTGAGAAGCCACCAGAATGGAAAAACAAACCGAGAGAATAAAAAGAGCAACGTAGACTAATCATCGTCTCAATTAAGAGACAAAACATTGCGCAATGAAAATTCAAGAAAAGTATTTTTCTTGGATTTATATTTTTGGTGGTTCACATATTGGAAACATGTGAGGGAAGAGTTTAAAAAAAGGGGTTATTTGTTTATTTGAGTTTTATGAGGTTTTTTTTAAATACAAAGTTTGCTTTGTAATCGCGACATCTGGTGGAGGTGAAATTGGTTTATTTCTGGGATGGGAAAGTTTTGAGATTTGTAAATGTTGGAGATTTGATGAGATTAGGGTGATTTTTTGGTGTAAGTCCAATTAAAGATTTTATGTTTTGAGTTTTTTCCGGGGTTGTTGAGATTTGGAAAAATTTTTGTATTTTTTAGAGGGAATGTTGGGATTAAGGCGGATTTAAAAAATTTGATGGGTTTTGAATATATTAAAGTTTTTTTGGTGTTTTGGAAGTTTTTTAAAATTTTTGCTGAAATTTTTGAAGGAAGTTTGGCGTTGGTTTTTTTTGGATTAAAGTCAAGTTTTGAGATAGAATGTTGAGTGATTTGATTAAATCTGGTTAGCAGTTTACGTTAAAGTTGCAGTTTTATAAATAATACGGTAATTTATATTTTAAGAATTTTTGGTTGCAGTTTCTCACGAAGATTAGAAAAATTTTGATTTGAATCTGCACACCAAACAAAAATTTGGATTTAATTCTTGCAAAGTGAACAAATATTTGGAATCTAAATCTGAATAATCTAAGATCAATATTTGCTACAAATGAGATTAGCATAAGAATTAAGCAGTGTTTAATTATATACAAAATTTTCAGCGCAAACATTCTTCAAAAATTTGGCATAAAAAACCTTTAAAGCAAATTTCTGAATTTCTGGAATTACGCAATAAAATTTAATGATCATCAAAATTCTAAGAAAAAACTCAGACTTAAATCCAGACAACCAAAAAACGTGATGAAGCAATTTTACAGATAAATAAACCAAATTTATTGCCATTTTACGTTGCTACCTTTTCCAAATTACCTAATTCAAAATTCCAAAAGATTTTTCTTTGCCTTCAAAAAAAATTTTCTACAAAAACTTGGACAAGAAAAAAATTTTCTATCAAAAACAACGATGATAAAAAAAAACCAAAACCAAAAACAAATTCGCAACGTCACGTGAAATGACGTCCAACGGTGTAAGCTTTCCACTCACTTGTAAGACACCAGGTAAAAACAAGTCGTAAACTTGAAAAGAATGACATTTCGCCACGGGAAATGACATTGTGACTTCTCCGGATGAATCACGGAAAAACTTTTACGTGTCTTAACTTTTTACAGCCACAAATTTCACTTGTCCTCGTTTTATTTTGACAATGATTTTTACTTCTTCTTACCTTTGGCGCCACAAATTTTGATACAAGAAGTTGATTTCAGTAATTACATACTATATCACGTTTTTTGGCTTCTGGTAAATGTCAACTAGAGAGTACAGTGGAAAAGACGTGAATTTGTAATTTTTTCTTGGGTTTAATTTTATGGGTCATCTGGAAGGAGATTATTGGTTTTGTGTTAAGAGAGCATTGTAATTTGTAGAGAGGTGAAATCCTTGGCTCAAACTTGTTTTAACAAAGGACATACGTCAGTTCAAAGAATTATTTTATTGTTTGCTTCTGGTGTTTGTGTGAAGTTTTTGTTTGAATATCGTTTTGGGAGATTTGTCATTGCTGAACTTAGTTCTTGTAGACTGAAGACTTGTTGTACTAACGTTAATTAATGGTCTGGATTTAGGTTAAAAATTAGTTATAAATTAGTAATACAACAAAAAGCTTTACTAGCTAAATAAATTAAATATGAAAAATTTTGCTTATTTAAGAAAAATTTGCATTTATTGCAGTAATTGATGAGTGGAAAATATGAAGCATGTGGTAGACATTGACTAACAACTAAACTAGTCCAACACAATTTATAATTTACAGTTTCAATTAACCTCTTGAAACTGTCCAGACCCGCTTTGTATAAATATTTACAATTTACAGGAATATTTTATCTCCCTAATGGGTAACATCACTACGTTGGAGTAAGTGAGACTAAAGACCTCTAAAGACTGCACCCTAACGTAGGTTTAGAGAAGAAATTTTTTAGGGTTTATTTTCAAATAAAGTGGATTAGAGAGCTTGGAAATTTCTATATTTTAAAGGATAAATTTGAATGTTAGAAGAAAAATGTTAAGGGTTGGTGAAAAAGATGCGAGATTTTAAAGCTGGTGTAAAAATGTAGGGCGAAAAAATGAAATTAAGAGAAAGTGAAAATTTGGAAAGGAAAAAATGTGAAAATTTTTGGAAAATGGTTAAAAAATTTATGAAAAATTAGAAATTTTTGGAAAATTGTTAAAAATGCGTGGAAAAAGGGGAAAATTTTGAGAAAAATGTGGAAATTCACAAAAAAAAAATGAAATCTTTTCGAAAAATTGTGAAAATCGTGGGGGAAAAACGAAAATTTTCCAAAAAATTGTGAAAATTCGAGGTAAAAATTTAAAAAACTAAAATAAAAATTTTGAGGAAAAATCTAATCCTGCAAAAATCACACGAGAAAATTTGGCAGAAATTTGAATAAATTCTTCTATTAATCGTGTCTAGTCTAGAAATCTCTAAATAATTCACCCCACAACCACCACAAAAAAAACTTCACCAGTTACACGATTAAAAAAAAATGTAAAATAAGCCGTAAATTACCTGGAATGTAATTTAAATTCCATTCTAAAAATCAACACCAGGCGACGTTTTGGCAGTAAAAAAATCCCCAGGTGAGTTTAACTTAATTTACACCTTAATTGCTCACTGATCTCAGCGACATAACTTAGCTGCTTCAAGTGTTAAATTATAAAACAAATTTTACAACATTGAAAAAATTGTTAAAATTTGTGTAATTTAATACTTGAAAAAAATAATCAGGAAATTACAGGTGATTTTGCTTAATTATACTTGATTGACCTGATTATACAAATTAAGATAATTTTTTGGGATTTCTGTGATAAAAAACTTGAAATTTTTGAGGATGAAAATTTTTTGAGTAAATTAGAACAAAAATTCCTGATTTTTGAGGATTAATTTCTGGATTAAAAGTTCAGCTAATCGAAAAATGTTGTTAACGAAATTCTCAAAATTTTCTCAAATAAAATTCTAAAATTTTAAATTTTTTTCTTCATATCTATAACTGTTTAAAAATTTTAACATTTTAATTAATAAATCTAAAATTTTTCAACAACACTTCTAAAATTTTTCAACTGGATTTTTTCAAATCTACATCACTAACAAAACCATTTTCTTCTCCCAATTAAATTTCTTAAAAAAAAATAAAATAAACACCAGACACTCAACACATTTAACAATTAAATTATGACATAAACAAAAATGTCCGCCTACCATCGAGCCGTCATCACATTGCACTTGTCCAAGCGCTGGATTACTGTAGATCTTCAACTCCTGCAACGCTCCCTTCAAAGCAACAAGACACACCAATAAATAAAGACGAATCATCCGGTCACCAAAAAATTCCACAAAAATTTTTCCCCAAAAAAACTCAAATCAACCAATTTTCAAAAACTAATCAACACGTGACTTTCCATAATATCAAAAACCACGTGTTCAAAATACTTTTTCCGAACTCAAAAATCAACTTTTTAACAATGGCAAAAAATAAATAAGGTAAGTAAGTATTTAAAAAAAAAAGTTTTGAAAGATGGGGAAAAATTAAATGGAGGAAAAAGTTTAACGTTCAGCGTCTGCGTTTAAGTTGATTTTAAACTCGGAACTAAACATTAAAATGAAGGCCCGCGGTGTGTGTCAGGCAAGGGCAACTTCTATTCTTATTAAAGGGGTGGCCACTTGTATCTAAGTTCTTACTAGACAACGTTTTGCAATAAATCACTCTGCAAATGCATTCTTTATATTATTTCGTGTTGGCCATTTTGTTTTTTTTTGTAGTTAAGTTTTTTGTAGTTTAATGTGAGGGTGGGGATGAAATGTAAGAAGAGGGGAATTTGGAATTAAGTAATTTGTAGAAAAGAAAAATGGGAGATACAAAGTTGTGACATGAATTAAAGTTGTATAACTGTTTAAAATACAAAATGGCGGATGTTTTTTTTGGGGGTTGTTGTGGTTTGTGTAGGTGTTGTGGTTTTGAGATGTTTGAAGAATGATGTTGAGGGTTTTTGTTGGTGATATTGGAGAGTGTTGTGGTAAAATGAAGAAAAAAACCAAAATGGCGGATTTTTATTTTTTTTTTATTTTTTAGAGATGAATGTTGCGAAAATTTTGTTTTGTATTGTTGAGTGTAAATAATTACCTAAAAAAATTTGATGTAGTTTGTAGTTTGTAAAAAAAATTGTGAAAATCAAAAAACCAAAATGGCGGAAATAATTTTATTTAAAAGTACCAAAAGTTGTAACAATTCTGTTTTGTATTTCGAGAGTGTATGCAGAAATTGGGTATAATTTTAGTTGAAAAAAAAAGTTAGAAAAATAAATAAAAACAATATGGCGGAGATTTTTTTTTAATTTGCTCTACAAACATTTTTATTTTTATTTTATTGTTTTACGTTATAAACATGACACTTTGTTACTAAAATAAAAATAATATTTATAGATTTACACGAACGTAAAAAACAAAATGGCGGTAGAGCTTGTAGTTTATTTTCGGATGAGTTGAAATTTGTTGTTGTTATGAAACAATTCATTTCAAATTTTTATTCACACCGCATTCTGTTTTATTTTAAACAGAAGAAATTAAAAAAAAACCAAAATGGCGCATTTACAAAATTTTCAATAAAAAATTGAATATTAAATTTAACATAAAACAAAAATAGTTTAGCAAAAAAACCGCAAACAAATCTTGTTAAAAAATTAATATATATTTTTTTGCTTTATTATCAGACTAAAAAAAACCAAAATGGCGCCAGGTTTCCTTTGATTTTTGATTAAATTACAAGGTAGTCAATTATTCATTCAGTACTTGGTAATTAATGGTTTAGTAATGAGTGTGACTCACGTGTTTATCTGAAATCGTGCGGTTAGATAAACACTGAGTTACACTCTCGCCATTTTGTTATTTCTTCAACTATTTTTAGGGTACAATACTACACCGGAAGCCCGTGGAGGCCATTGGGGAGATTTTTTTGCTTTAATGTATATTAGTTACATATGTGTGACGCTTAAGATTGTTGATTTATTGGCATTTTTGCACGAAAAAAATTGTTCCATTAGTTTAAAAAATTTTTGAAAAAAATTTGGGAAATTTTAAATTTAATTATTGTGTTAAAATTATTTATTTTGTCTGTTGAATTTCTCTGGATTTTGATTATGTAACTGATTTCAACACAGAAATTTTAATGAGATTGTTAGATTAAAGTTGAGATATTGCAACAATTTCGTAATTTGATTGAAAATTATTTTGATTCAAATTTTTAAAATTCGAAATTCGGCGTGTAAATTTCAACAATTGCCAGAAGTTGCAACAACTGCAAAAATTTTCAACAATGTTGATAATTTCTGCATTTGCTATTGTTGAATTGCAAAAATCTGCAAAAACAGCAAATATCATCAACAATTGCCAAATTTTCAACAATTGCAAAAAATTTTCGACAGTAGCAAAAATTTCCAACAATTGCACAAAAATTTCGACATTAGCAAAAATTTCCAACAATTGCAAAAAATTTCGACAGAAGCAAAAATTTCCAACAATTGCAAAAAAATTTCGACAGAAGCAAAAATTTCCAACAATTGCAAAAAATTTTCTACAGTAGCAAAAATTTCCAACAATTGCAATTCTCAACTCATCAACCCAATTACAAACACCCAAAAACTGTACAAAAAATCCACCCCTAATTTAACCTTTCATTTAACCCATTATCAACCCAATTTTCCCTCAACCCAAAACCAAAAAA